>PVIR01021318.1:0-29586 GCA_004026965.1 Petromus typicus
AAGTATGAAGTTAGTAGAGTAGAAAAATGCATTTATCTCTCCAGGGGAAGCTAACCAGTATTTGGGAACAATAATGTAACATATCATGTTTAAGCTTTAAATTTAAGAAGAAAATAGGAAACAGAAAGTAAATACACACCTGCTTCAGAGCAGCTTTCCTTCATATTTTGAGTTTTAAATTCTGGTCATAGCAAAGAAGATAGGACAGGTGTTGCTGCTTATAGTTTCAAAGCTACAGTCTGTATTTCTAATTTCTCTTCCCTGTTTCTTACTCCATCATTGCCTTAAGCTCAAACAGCCCATCAGATGGACATTTGGGATTCCTGAACTGATAGGACAATAATCAGACAACACTGAAAACCCGCAGAGAAGACATTCTGAAGTCCTTGCTGTCTTCATTGTGTTGCGTGTTCTCATAGGTCATTTATGAAGAGAAAAACCTTTATCTTTGACTTTTCTAGCTGATGAGAAATCCCAGATCAAGGTGCTCCAAGATTCAGCACCTCTAGAGGAGCACTCTCTTCTTCCAAGACAGCTTTTCCAAATCACTGGAACCAAAGTAGTAATCCCAAATGGAAAAACTCTTCTCAAGTAGAGAATCTATAAACTAAAACAAATATCACACCTTTTAATGAAAGAAGGGTCCCTGGGATGTGACATCTTACCAGGCACTAAGAATCAAACTGTGGTACGAGCAGTGATAATTTTCAAATCACATTTGGTGAAGGATAGTCAATTTTGTTGATTTCACACATGATCACTATTCTCAACTTCATGGTAGCTGTTTTCAGGAGCTGATTAAGAAACTATATCAAACTGACTAGGAAAAAGGTAGAGGGTTAATCATTTTGTTATTGTTAAGAATCGTCTCTCGAGTGAAGGTCCTTTCAGAAGTGCCCACACAGGAGCTCGCTATTGGTGTAAATGTAGATGTTGATGCAGGTAGATTATAAACCAATTCCCAGAGGTCTAAGTGCTTTTTCTCTAAAACCTCTTAGCCACCAGTCCTTTGGTCTGATTCCTCACCATTCTCTAACCACATCACCAAATAATTTGCTTCTGACTGTGAATAGATATATACTTATAACAGGCAGCCTTCCCTTTCAGATGAATTAGATAAGGCTCAGATTTAGTTTCTTGAAAAGTTTCCTGTCTTTGTTGTCTTTCAAAGCTACCATAGCATAGAAATGCCACAGCAATACACCCAACCAGTGCCAGCCCATCCTACAGAGCCATCAGCAACAGGCTGAACTGTTTGCTTTCTCAATCAAAGTTTGTATGGAATTCAAAATGATTCTATTTATATAGACTGGAAAACAGAAAAGGAATTTTAAAATATACTGGGAGTAACATTCGCATGGTCTTGCATCTTACTTTGTCTTCACTATCTACTTGGGCTCCAATGCCTCATTTCAATTACTGAAAGACTATTACTGGATATCATAAATATATATATTATATACAGGTGATATATAATTCATACTGAGCGGCTTGGAATGGCCTGGTCACCCCATATCTTTGGTCAGACTTTAATTCCTGTCAGGATCCATTAACAACGCAAAATCCATTTTCAGAAAGAGAATAATTACTTACTAAAAAGAGCATGGCTTCCCTCCAAAGGCCCAGGTATTTCCGCTCTGAGTCTCCAGTCTTCAAAGAATATCTCAGTTTACTCCAGACACTTTGACCACAGCATACTGAATCCACCCCTTCAGAAGAATTAAAAGAATTTATACTGCAGCTTTGACCAGCTGGACAAGATTCTTCAACTGCAGACACCACGAAATGGCAGCCTTTGCAAATGAGTCATACATGATACATATTAGTTCCAACATGCAAAGAAGTGCTACAAACATAACCTTCTCACTGGTGGAATGAGAAAAGTCTAGCAACTTGTGTTTCCAACTTGAAGACATTGCAGGCAGTTCTAGGCCATTGGAGCCTTAGAAATTTCACCAAAATTACAGATTTCTATGTTTTTATACTTTGTTTTAGAGTTTATTGATACATTTTAGGTCTACGTTATGATCACATTCATTATTGAGAATTTGTACCTGTACATGATATATCTTGATTTTTATTTTTTCCCATTCCTATGTCCTTCCTTCAACCCTTCCACCTACCCGTACCCATAAGCTTTATTTCTGTTTGTTTCATCTCACCTTCAAATATTTTCTTTCCTTTCCCTTACCCTCCTCCCTAGTTCTCCTTCTGTTTTGAAGATTTTCTTCCTATTTCACAAGCTACATTAGACATTTGATCCTCAGTTACATCTTCAGTTTCTCACAATAGAGAAACAATTCAGCATATATATATATATATATATATATATACACACACATACATACATACACACACTAATAACGTATGAGCGTGTGTGTGTGTGAGTGTGTGTGTCCCATTTAGATTAGAGGTTCCACTTGACCCACTCTTTCTCTGCTTGATATATTCCAAAAGAATTCAAAGTATCATATCACAGTAACATATGTGCACAGTTTGTAATAGCTAAATTTTGGAAACAGCTCAAAAGCACATCGACTGGTAAGTGGGTAAAGAAGTTGTGATTTTTTTTAATAAAATGGAGTGTCACACAGCCATAAAGATGAACTTGAGACATTTATAGCTAACTGGATGCACCTTGAGGCCATACTCATAAGTAAATGAAAGTCCTTGGAAAATAAACCGTGGTGCATAGCTAGAGAGTAGATGGAAACTCACAGGGAAGCTGATGCGGAAATTACCTCTCTTGCTCCCGTGGCAGCCAGTCTAGTCTGCGTACTGAGTGTGCGCTCAGGTGGAGGAAGTGGCTCCGTGAAAGATGCAGCCCTCACGATGCTCCCGTGCAGACCAGACACCTGGGATGAGGTGAGAGGAAAGAGACGAGGATAGTGAGCAGAGAGACGTCTCCATTTAGCCTCTGTAACTCTAGCACCTCTTGCAAGACAGAAGGATACATGGTGCCTTTTAGAATTTACCTCCCATGCCCAGGGGGTGGCAAGAAAGTGTGAATATGAAAATCAAATTTCCCTTTGCTCAGTTCCCTGGAGTTAACGGCCCTCTTTGGTGTCACGCACCCGAGTCAAGATCCCCATGTGGCGAGCATCCAAGTGCTGGCTCGTCCACAGGACTTCTCCGCACGTGCTTCAGGGGCTCATATTGGGCTAAGGGAGTGGCCAGGTGCAGCTGACCTCTCCGCCCTGAGTGCCTTCCACGGGTGGCACATCCACTTTAATTGTTGCTGGGCTTCCTTCAGTGTGATTCAAACCCAGCTGTCTGCCACGTTGCTGCCATGACACTTACAAAGTTAAAATATGATGTAATACAGGATGTGGAGAGTGAAGTTCTCCTCGCCCTAAGGGAGCCTGAGAACCTCTGTATTCCTCTGTCTGAAGGCTGCCCTTACCTGACCTGCGCAGAGGGGAGGACGCGTCACGCTCGCACAGCACATCCTGTCTGGGAACGAGGCTCCTTCTCCACTCGCCACCTCTACCCTCTTCGTCCAGGCTGAGAAAGCGTTCCAAGTGGAGTCTGGCGGCTCGTGCGTTCCCTTTGTACGCTCTTGTAGGCATAAACGAATCCAAAATGACTTTTATAATACCGAATATTTAATATCCATTATTTTCATCTCTGAGCCCTAATGCAAATTCCTGGACAAGAATAAAGACCTTTTTACAAAAAAAGAAGAAAGAACTGTAAAGATTTTTTTTTTTCAAAATAGTAGGTAACTCCCAAAAAAAAAAAAAAAAAGTCTAGATGAATAACATTTTTTTAAAACTATCATCTGGAAATCTGTTATAATATTTTAACGCTATTAATGACCCCATTTAACGTCTCAGGCCATATGCTAAAGGCTTTAGACACAATTTCCTGGCATTCACTTAAAAGCTGTGGATCTCACCACTTCCATTTTGCAGACGCTGAGACTGAGACTTAAAGTAATCAAAGTCATTTAGCAAAGTCAACAGCTCTTCCCAACACCCAGTCAGCAAGGAGCAGGAAAGAACTATCCAGCTCTTTCTTTGTTTAATATTTGCTTTACTTGGCGCCCTCCAGCGCCAAGTACTCCGAAACAAAACAAAAGGGCAAGCAGGCAGAGTACCCAGAAATCCCTAGGTATTTTGCATATTATATCATTCTATGCTTTCTATGATTTTATTTTCCTATTGCTAAACAAAAGCATATGTATCTCAGCAAAGCTTCTGCAGAGGTCAAAACGTACAAAGTTCCAAGTCGCCGGCAGGTTGCAGACGATCTTCTGCTCTTTTGTTTCCAATATTAGTGACCTTCGCCCCCCACGGCAGTTGTTTCTCTGCAAAGTGGAGAGAAGAAGAGGAAGAGCCCCTGTCCCCGGGACTCCCATTGTCTCCTTAACCAGTAGCCTGAGACTGAGCGCTGAATAAACTTGACTTGATTTCCCTGGGGTCGTCGTCTTCCCCCACAGCCTTCATGGTGGAGAGGAGAGGGTGGCGGCGGAGAGCTCAGCAGCATGACACCCGGCACGCACTCCCCGGCTCTTTGATTGCCTCGGGGCATACAGCACGGACTGGAATAAATGCAGGTTGAACTATGAATTGTACTTCCCAAGCCCTTTGTCAAAAAGACTGGAAATGTAGGAACCTGCAGTCTGGTTACCATTAAATCTTCCACAGAGAACACCTTCAGCTGGGAAGCTTGCTGAGGATTTCATTTCTTAGTAGCCTGGTTGCCAGTTTTGTAAGAGGAAGGAAGGAAAATAGAATTGAGAATTAATGAAGGATCTGTGATTTGAGGGGAGAATAGGGAGGAGGAGAAACTTCCCAGCTAACGGCGCAGCGAATGTACTGCAGGCGTTTTCTTTTTTGTGTGTGAAGTCGATGTTCTTCACTGTTTATCTTCTGATACAATTTTAATTAAGTAGAGCAGTTTTTCAACTATTTTAAGGCTTCCAAGGAGCATAATTTTGCCCCCAAATTTCACACAGCACAGGCAGCTGGGTACGACTTTTTAAGGCATCACAAATGTGTAGAATAAAATACTTAAAACCATCTATTTTGTTGATTCAAGCTTATTCAACCTCTTGCTAGTGGGAGCTTTTACTGTACACTTGAGTTGCTCGCTTGATAGTATTTGCCTCCAGTGAAATCCTGTTTAGGAACTCATATTCTTTTATATGCTGAGATCCAAACTGTTTTGAGCAGGGCTTCATTAAAATGATTTCCTGCCATCACAGAGTGACCTAAATGACAATTGACTTTTGCCTTCCATTAGCAGAATGCACTCAAATTTCATCTTCACGTATGAATTCAATTCATGCTTCACATCATGTTATTCTAAACAATACTACAATGCACATTCATGAATAGTGCTTTAAAATCTATGCCCAGTGCTGCTATCCTTTAAAGGATAAACCATAAGAAGTCCTTTGCTCCTTCCTATGCATCCTAATTCTCCAGAAATCCACTGCAGCATTTAAAGGTGATTAGCTTTATAACTCTTAGTGCACCATAAGTTTCTGCTGGAGTGTGTTGTATAATCGGAAACGGAGGGTTTTTCCTCTCTCCTCCTGCCATGCATGATACACACACAGAAGTGAAAGAATTGAACTAGCATAAAAATGTCTTTCAAACACTGATTAAACAGCAGTAAATCCTGAAAATTATTTCCCAACATTATTACACATTTTGTTTTATTCTGTCTCCCACACTAATTAATGGCAACACACTGTTTGTATCAGCCAGATGGGTGATCTAAAGATTAGTCTGAAGTTTTAACTCAGATCAATAAAAGATGGAATGAAGGAATAAACAAGTTTTTTAAATCTTTATTTTCTCCTAAGTCCTTCATATTTTCTCCTCTTTTTTAGGTCAAGTTTTATTTTTTGATGATTCGGGAACCAAATGCAATACTGCTGCCAAACTCTTAAGAAATACAAAAGCCCACAATGCGTGTTTATTTGACGCCATGCATGATTAATGTGGCGAATTGCATGTCGTCCTAGCCTTTTAAATCTCTCTGAAGAATTACACTTCTGTCCACAGACATGTCACCACTAAAAAATGAGCCACCTAATAAAGGAACACAAAGTATATTAATATATAATTTCCTTCCCAGTATGAATGCTAATTACTGACAGAGCGGGCCTTCTGCTCTGTTCTTGATCCGGGTAAACTTTCTCACTGTCTTGTTTGGTACTCTCCTTTTCACTCACGTTTCTATTTCAAAGACTCCTGAAAATTAGCAGGAGGGGGCGCTTTTTAGGATTTTTCTAGATTTAACAGTTTAGTTCTATGAGAAGAGGAGGAGTATTTTCTAACCTACGCAAATTAACTTGGTTTGCATGAAAAGAAATGACATTATGTTGAATAATTCTTCTCTCAGAAGCACTTTCTCAGTTGATTTCTGGCAGGCTCATTAACCCATAAAGATAATGCCGTTGCCTTACATTCTTTTTCCTTGTTAGCTTCAGACTGAGCAGCATGTAAATGGGAAGTTTCTATGAACTACAGGAGCTCTGAATATTCATTTCAATTGTTTTCTGGTGACGATGGTTTAAGTTGGCTTTTAAATGCAAGAGGAAGTGGGTCTCACTACAGCCTTCAATATTTGACCCAAACATATAGCTCTCTTCCTTCAAGCACTCATATTAGATCTACAGTCTGTGTCTGCCTCTGTTATAGTTTATATCCTGAAGACTTATAGGTGCACTCATAGGTGGGGGTTTCGGAGCTGACTGGATCATAGGAGCATGATACTTATCAGAGTGTTCATCTATTAATGAGTTTATAGCTCAGTGTGATGTTGGCAAAGTGAACCCTGGGAGGAAATGGGCCACTGGGGGTGGGGCCTAATGGTCTCTCTCTCCTCCTCCTCCCTTGGTCTCTCTGTATTTCCCACTACCACAGCATGAACTGTCTCTACTCTGCAATGCTGCCCACCCATGGGGCCACTGTAGATGAAGGACTGAAATCTGTACGAACTATGAGCAAAGTTAGTCTTTCCTCCTTGAAGATGGGTGTGTCTCAGTAATGAGGAAGTAACAAGGACAACCATCAACAATACCTATTGTAAAGGCATTTGAAGACAATACTTGAGAAAAGATAACACCTTGGCAGTAAAGGAAAAGCAAAATGTGTTCACCAAAGAAATTAGGACCTTTACCTTCAGCATAAACAACTAAGGAATTAACTCCTTAAAATTGCCATGGCAACAGATATCAAAAACTATGTATTATCTGGCATTTGGGGAGACTGAGACAGAAAAATAACATGTTCGAGTCCAGATTGGGCAAATTAGTAATTTAGCAACTCAGCAAGACCCTATGTCAAAAATATTTAAAATTTTAAAAGGGCTCAAGATGTAGCTCAGTGCACAGGCCTGAAGGGAAAACAAAAAGTTATGTATTAACGTAAGCTACTTTCTGTGACCTGGTTAGGAACTTGCAAGTACCCAAGTTATGTAGTTGAGGTCTGTTGTTGAATGAATATGTTTGTTTCTCAGTAAAATTGCACCCATCATCTTTTAGTTTAGATGATTTACCACTTTTAGCCCTTAGAAAGATCTAAAGTTTCTAGCCTTATCTCTGTAACAAACTGTGATATGAACTGACATGTAGCTATGGCCTACAGAATATGAGCGATTGTCTATTTGATGCTAATGATGGTGGTGTTCAATGTGTTTGGACAGTAGTAGCTCAAATTCCAAGAGAATACTTTGCCTCCAATTTTTCTATTCAGTGTTCTTCTTTTCCAACGAGGCCTGATCATGAGCCCTTCCTTGACCGCTGGGAGCCATGACAGCAGGCTGAGCTTCCTATGGTAATCACTCCTTCCCTCCCAGTCTTGAAAATTACCTACCACTTCTCATGAAAACTCAAAGCTCTGGGTCAGGGATTTAGCTCAGTAGTTCCAGTGTCTGCCTCAAAAGAGTAAGGTCCTGAGTTTGACCCCTGGTACCAAATAAATAAATAAATTAAATCCAAAGTTCTATCCAACTTACATAGGGAAGGTTTTATATTGCTTCAGTTCACATATGCTAAAACTATGATAATCTTCTTTATCCTTCATTAGTGTTCTCCCTTCCTTTATACAATTTGAACATTTTTGACAAATACTGTCAGCTAAAAGTATTTCATTTCTGACCCTCAATAGTTTACTAAGTAACAAGCAGCTATTGCTAACACATTCTGAGCACTCACACGTGTATAATGCAATAACACTCTCAAAGAAATAATCTCCTTGGTATCGTATCCCAGTAATTAATCTACAAAGTCTCCTTGAACAACAACCTTTGAAAAAATTAATCACCAGGCCCCACCCACCTTCACTTTACCCAGAATACGCCCAATTCCCTCATTTCTCTTGCTTTAAACAACAAAAAAAAATGTTCTATAAAGAAATATCTATCGATGTCTAACTCTGATGCTTGAAATCAAGAAAAAATGGGAGTAAAGGCAACAGTTTGGGGGGAAAAAATGAAGAAAAAAGTGCATTTGAGCCAGAAATGGACAGTTTGCAATAGTCGATTTCATCATGTTGCTATCTTATCTCTCTTCCTCAATACCAAGGTGTTTACATTATCTTTTAATTTTTACGAGACACGAATGGTTATCTTCACATCCACAAAAAAAAATATTGCACTTGTAAGAGTGGCCAAGTTGTCTCGAAAGACCTAAAAATGTTTGTTTGTGTTTATTCTTCCCACAGTAAAAAAAGATAATGCAGAAAGTCAATGACCCATTAGTCTCCTAATGCTTCTGGGTTTTCTCTGCAGCTTGGACCTGAAATCTTTGCCTTTACCACTACCTCAGTGTAGGGTTAAAATAACTGCCTTCTATAATAGCATTCTCAGTTGATTATTTTATTTGCTGATTGCTTGCTTAAATCCAGTAGTTATATCCTAAAAGTGCTTCTCATACTTTTAAATTTTTGACCTTGCTAAATCTTAAGTGTCTATATAACCTATTCTGCTTTGAGGTAAAATTTTAGAAATTTTAACATGTTTTTATCATTGCTCATTATGAAGATTTTTCTATTTGCTCATTGTCTGGGCCTTTCCATGCCACATTATGTCAAATAATTAAAGTCAATGTTTGTTTCTGTCTCTGTTAAGGCCCTAACATGCCCAGTTGGTAGTTCATCAGCAAGAGGGTGCGTCTGTCTGTGAAATTCTGATCATGGGAGCGTGGGAGGAGATCTAACACGCCACTGACATGGTTCATATCTCAAAAGTTTTGAAAGATCACTCCATTCCTCCAACAAAGAGAACAAGATAAATCACCACAGAGCAACCGTCCCTGGTAGTTCCCTCGCATCAGGGAGGCATTGGCAGTGCTAGAATCATGTGTTGCCCTTTCTCGGCTGATGCCGGGGCCAAGTCGGACTCTTAGGTGTAAAGGGACCGAGGGCAGCAAGAGGGGCTCTCGATCGCCTGCCCTGGAGAAGCCCCTCTGCTGCGGATTCCCCGAGGGACCACAGCACAGCGGGGCCACCGGGCTTGCGCCCCGCCGCTGTCTCAACGTCTTTCAGCAGTGAACACCACCGAGACTGCTCGATCCATGTGCTCTCGCGAACGTGTTCCCTCTTCACATTTTTAATTCAGCTCTGTGAATCGTCCTGACTCGCTGAAAGTCAAAGCTTCCAAGCTGCTTTTATGCCATCTAATCTTCCTTTAAAAAAAAAAATGGTGGGAAGCTGTCCTTTTACTGATGTTCACGTCACTGCTCAGAGCTCTCATTATCAGTATCCGGTGAGTAGCAATTCAACGTCGCAAGAAAAGGGATAAATACGGCTCGGTTTGTTATTTGTTTGGCTTTTTTAGCCCTAGCTACCACCACCCCTGGGCTCTTTATCCATCAGTAACATGTTTTTAAATAGAACACCTGTGAAATTATACTTAATAGAACAGGAAGAAGTTTCAGATTTTATAACAGGACAGAGCATTTGCTTTTCAGCAACTGCTTTATTATGTGGACCTGAGAGCTACACCAAGTTTCTCTCTTTCCTGAGCTACTAGAAAGCTTAAAGCCAAATTTACAGCTCAATTCAACTGAATTCCTTTTCAGACCACTTAATAAATATACCTTGCCTGGTGATGTCCTTCACTTTCTTCCCTTTCCCTTTATTCTGATTTCATTTTCAGTTGTTTTTCATCCTGTGATCATTTATGTTCATAAGTGTCAAGTCTGGAATGCTTCCTTATTAGAGAGCTCGGTCATACACAAAGAATTATTTCATAGGCACATGTGTGTATACAACGGAAAAACTGCTCAGAATACAAAACTCTTCTTCTAATAGCACTCTATAGTGTAAGTACAGTTTCACATCCAACACAAGCTTGTGTACCCATGTCTGCTGGTGGTGTTATTAGGTAAGAGAGTACTGGAGTATATAACAAACCCCTCAGCAGCATCCGGGTCCAACCCGCTGGGATATAACTCACCACCAGCTGTTGGCTTATCTCTGTTCATTTGGTCATCACAAACATGAGTGATCTCAGACGTCCCCAAGCAATCAGCACTCCTAAGAAAATGGGAGACTGAGAAAGAGAGGATGATGGGGAGGGGCCTCTGAGACTAATAAACACAGACCAGTGGCCCCAGAATTGACTTCCCATTGACAAACACCATGGTGAGTGAATTTCCTACTTTCTGATGTTTCTACAGTCAGTTTCTCTGCAGTGTACATTTGCTACACTTTCATCTTTAAAGGGACTAAAAGAATTTTTTTTTTCCTCTGGTTTTAGTCTTTATTTTTTTCTCACTGCTGCCTTAATGTGGGGATACTTTGGAAATGCTTTCTTCCTCCTCCTTCAAGTGACAGTGACTAATTTATCTGGCCCTCAAACTACCAAAACAGCAAATGTACCCAGTGTAACCAGTCCCAACCCCTGTCACAGAGGGTGAAGGCAGTTGTAACAGAGCCCCTGATTGGAGGCAACTTTCCCTGGACAGCACCGAAAGCTTACAGAGTCACTGCCATCTGTGCCCCTTCTCTGACGACAGTCATCTGTACTTTAATTCTGCGTGTCAGCAAGTGTGCCAGAAACCACACAACAATAAGATGATGACATAGCACACATTCCTCTGCCCAACCCATGTCCAGATCTCTGGGGATCCCGCCAGCTACCTTTGCCTGGCAGCTGCTTACTTTATGCCAAGGAGAAGCAAGAAGTATTACTCTTTTTACTACAAGATGCATTGCTTTGGCTTCACAGCCAACAGACTTTACTGGGAATGCCACAGAGCACAGGGTTTGCACTGTGACTTGGGTCCAAGTCAGAGGAGGGAGCTTCCTCATAGGAAGAGAACAAATGTTTTCAAGGGTTTTCACACTAATGTCTTAAATATGTGTTCCAGAGGAAGGAGCAGAAATGGTAGGGAATTATGTTAAATCAATAACTTAAAGCAATTTACAGAAAGTCAAATGTTTTGCTTCCCAGATTTTAATTGACTCCAAAATTGTGACACAAAACCTTGTTTAAAAACTAACAGCAATATTTTCTTTTTTCCACTCAAAATTGCATCAATTATGTTCTTAGTTCAAACGTAGTTAGAATCATGCTGCAGCTTTCTACAAGAAGTAACCCCTTGAGAACTTCTGCCATCTCTTTGAGAAAGAAACAGAAAGGAAGGACTGCTACACATCACACCTTAGAAGCAAGTGAGGAATAGGAGAAGAGCAGAACTGGCCATGGAACCAACCAGCTTTCAACTTCGGGTTCAGAATGATATTTACATTCCGGGAGCACTGCGCTTCCTTAGTGATTGTGAGCAGCCTATCAGTCAGCTCGGCTGGTATGTTTTCCCTTGATGCCTCTTTATTTGATGTCTGTAAAAGTAAGTCCTTACTTTTTCAGCCTCACTAGCAGATAGAAATGGCTATTCAATAAAATGTGACCAACAAAATACAAGCAAAAATTAGCACAAAAGACTCCTTAACAAAAAAGTGGCTTAAGAAGAGGAAATAGAGACCTAAGGGGGAGACTGATCAGCTCTTCATGACTGTAAGGAAATAACTGAGATAGCCAACTTACGAAAATGCTTTATTGGCTCATGGTTTCCAAGGGTACAGTCCATGGTCAGTTGGTCCCATTGCTTTGAGCCCTGAAGTGAAGCAGAATGTGGTGGCGAGGAACACATTGGTAGAGCAAGGTGCTCGCCTCACCGCAGCCCAGTCATAAAAGAGAAACAGGAAAGGGCCAGGGTCTTGACACTCCCTCAAGGGGATGCCCCCAAGAGGTTGTATTATCTGCCAGTGGCTCCATAACTGCGGACCAATCCTTTAGCACATTGGCCTTTGGAGGTCACTTATCCAAACCATGGAAGAAGTTTGTTTATTCTTAATAAAAAGTGAGCAGACACCCCTGACCTAATCCATTTTCCCTACATTTCTCTTTTCTTGACTAAAGATTTCCATTTAGGAAACTGCTACCATCTTGTGAGCATAAATAACAATAAATAACAAACATAGAAATTCAAGCAAGTATATTAAGGATGCTAAAAGGGAAAAAAGAAAAAAACCGGGGCTGTGGCATCATCAAGCCCCTGAACCAGTGCCAGAAACTGTACAATTTCAGTCTTTTTGTGATGTTACTAAAATAAGTTATTTTCACAAGATCTCCTTGGTTGGAAAAATAGCAGGTTGCAACCAAAACACATTCCTTCTTGATCCGATGAGTGTGGCCCAAAGCCAGATCCAAAGACCTGGACAAGTTAGTGTAAGTCAATGCCCATGAAGTTCCAGAATCTGAAGTATGAGGGATAAATAGGTTCTGATCTGTTCATTTCTAATCAGATCAAAGACTTGGGGCAGAAGAGAAGGGCCAAATGGGAACAGTAGCTCTTTCTGTCATTTATGTCCTTCTCTCTGATAAAGCTGCACTGGTTCTGTAGAACAGGGCAGATAGTCTAAACCTTGTTAGAGAACAGCTCTCCTAGACTAATCTGTTCTCTAAGTTCAGACATCCATGAGAATACAAGGATGTCTCTTCTGAACTTGAGATCCTGATAAAGATGTACCTAACCCTGCACCTGACACCCCGGCTATATACCCATTCTTCAAGGGTCTGCATAGGGTATGCTACTGTATTAGATCATTCAAAACAAGTACTAGGTTTGAGAACTGTATCACATACACCGAAATTTTCTACTTGGCCGAAGGGAAATGTTGTATATGAGAAAGAGAAAAATTTGGCACTTAGCAGAAAGATTCATTGCTGACATTTTCATTTGGTTGTTATGGTGAGAAAATTCACAGCCAGTGGCTGTCAAACCCCAACATACAGGAGTTAACATGCTCCAGCGGTTGACATATGCACTCATTTTTACCTTCAGAAAGGAGGAAAAAAGCAGGGTAGAGGGTACAAAGAGCACGGGAATGGCCAAATCTAATTCTTTCTGACACTCATGGCTATAAAGTTTGGGTTAAATGCACATATTTAACCCCTCAAGAAACACAGACTTCAAACAATGGAGAAGAGCCAAAAAGCACACTCTTCTTTTCATTCTACTCCAATTTCTGCCTTCCACTTTGGCCAAGTCTTATCAGATGAGTGCTATAAGCAATGTAATTTATGTAAATAGAATCCATTATGCAAATGCTTCCAACTTGCTTGCTACTTAGAAATTTTGTTCTTTTATGTTTAAGAAACATAGCCTTTATCCCCTGGAATAGACAGATTGGTTATGTTCATGTGCTTACAGCCTTCTGTTACTGTGCTGGGCTTTGAGGAAAAGTCATTTTTTATTTTAAAAAATGTTTTCCTTGCCTCTCATCCCTTTCTGTAAAAATAGCCTCTTTGTTTAACTTGGTGGTTTGCCTCACTGGCTTAATGACTTCAGTGCGTTACTAGGACCTCAGTGAGAAGGGCGGTGCAGAGATGAATGCACAGATTATGTCCTCCACTCCACAGGGGAGCTCTTGTTTTCTTGGGCTAGTAGGGAACTGAATAATTCAATTAATTCAGAGGTCTCTGTGCACTTTCTTTCCTATTTCATTAGAGTCATATTTCCAAACATGAAGTTTATGAAATTCTTGTTTATAGCCATAAATAAGGAGGGAAAAGTACATGTTCTTGGTATCAATACTCTCTCCATGCTATAAAATTACAAAGTACAGTGAAATATCAAGTGACATGCGCCCCAGCACACATGAACATATTAAACATGCTCTTTCTACTAATATAAGCTATATTTCATAATTTCTTATTTATATGGATACACATAATTGTATAAAGCATGCAAAAAGAAGATGGGAAGGGCATAATATCACACAAAAGGAAGCTGGTAAGAGAATATGTCTGCTTTAATAAATGAACATTTCAACAATGAATTATGAATTTAAAACTCTCCTCCCACCCTGAAGAAACACATTTTTCAAGTTCATGAGTCATTGCAACAGAACTGCAAGCTCCAAGTCATTTAAAAATAGTGCTGCTTTAAGAACAGAGAACAAAACATACGAAAATTTCCACTTTGACTGATGTTTATTTTGTCCCTCCATGACCAACCCAAACCAACCAGCCATAATTTACACACATTGACTTTGGTCTGTCCAAAATAAATGCCCCTTCTTTCCTCCAGAGCAATCTTTTCAGCAAAACATCTCACTTTCAGACACTGCTCTGGTTGTTCTCAATTGAACCTAAATGATATTTGATGACTTGTTCTAATATGTTACCAGTGTTCAAATTAAGCAGAATGTCTTCTGATACTATTATTCAAACACTCAACAAATATTTTCTGAGCACAATTTAAGTGGCAGGCAACAGTCTAGGCTCTGGGTTTGCAGCAGTAGCCAAGACACAAGACTGTGCTCTCATGAAGCATATGGTCTAATGGGAAGAGACAGTAAATACATAAATAAACAAGAGAATGAGACAACTCCAGGCAGAGAAAAGGCGGCAAAAAATAGAATGAATGATGAAACCAAGTTAACTGGACATAAGGAGTCAGAAAAAAACCCTGGAAGCAAGGACCACGGGCAATGGCCGATAGTTCGTAAAGAAGGCACATGATGACTAATGGGAATCATTCTCTGGGTGGACAGCCCAAAGAGCACAAAGGTCCTAGAACAGGAACAAGCTTGTCCTGTTTAATACAAAGGAGAATTAAAAAGAAGGGGAGAGGAAGAAGAAGAAGAAGGAGGAGCAGGAGGAGAAGGAGGAAGAGGAGGAGAAGAAGAAGAAATAATCAGTAATCAGGGACATTTCACTCAAGGGCTCATGAATCTGAAAAAGAACTTTGGATTTGATGACTGGGCTAGAAAACACCTGGAAGCTTTTGGAAAAGGAATGATCTGACCTGAATCATTACTCTCAGCCCATTATTCAATGGAGAGTAAAGAGGTAGGAAATAGGGTGCAAATATGAAAGGGAAGCAATAATTCTTATTATTATTAATTATAAATAATAATAATTAGGACACTTCTCTACTATTCCCAGTGAGAATTTATGTTGTCTGGAGCTACGGTTGAACTGTGGTTTTTATGCAGTGTAGTTAAGATGCTAGGTATGTTTTTGAGTAGAATTTAGAAGACTTGATGATTGGTTGGTTGTGAGTCACATGACAAAGGAACAGAGAAGCATATTCCACTCATACACAGCAGCCATCTTCCCTGGAGACATTTCTCTTACACAACAGTATCTGTCCTTACAAAGAAAGCAGCTCAGATTTCAAGACACTAAATTGGTCTCTAACAATTACTTCTCTCCTCACAAATCCTTCTCCTGCCAAACATTTACTGTTATTATCAGATCCGAAATGTCCTCCCAGACTCCATGTGCTAAAGGTCTGAGGTTTGATCACTGCCCTACAGTGTTGATGGGAAGTGGGTACCTCACAGAACAAAGCTGGGTCACTGACACATGCTCTTGAGGAGGAAATTGGGACCTTAACCATACATTCTCTCTCTCTCTCTCTCTCTCTCTCTCTCTCTCTCTCTCCCCCTTGCTCTCTCACTCTCTCTCCCTCCCTTCTCTATCACCAGCTTTGCTCTAGCATATCCTCCTTCTCATAATGTTCTGCATTACCATAGACCCAAAAATAACAAAGCTAACTAAAAACAGACCAACACCTATGAAAATATGAGCCAAAATTCAGTAAAACCCTGGACTGGGAGCATAACTCATTATAGAAACATGTATGTATACTTATCACTTATGTCTATGTTTATTAGTTTATCATTTGTATATATGTCTTTCATCTGTTAATCAAACTGAACTTCCCTATAAGAAATAAAGGAAATTCAGGTGATTCATCCCACAATCCAAAAATATTAATATAAAAATGTTGGCCGGAGATTTAGTTCAGTGGTTCTGGTGCCTGTCTTGCAAGCGCAAGGACCCGGGTTCGGTCCTTGGTAACCACAAACCATACTGGGCGTGGAGACTCACACCCAGCAGCAATCAGTACCACATACCACAGTGCCAGGCACAGTGGCTCACACCTGTAATCCCAGCACTCAGGAGGCAGAGGCAGGAGGATTGCAGTGATGTGAGTTTGAGGCTGAGCTCTGAGCCAGCATGAACCACAAAGCAAGACCCTGTCTCAAAAAAACCTAAAAAAAAAAAAATTTACAATACTATAATATAATAAAAATAATAGAAAGCAAAATAGAAAAACAAATTAACCTCCACGTATTTTTGAAAACCTCCATGGCTGGTGTGAGAGAGATAAGAGAAAGGAGGATTGTCATGTAGGATGACGTTCATTGTCACTATTGGATTTACTCCATCAACTGGCCCAGTGAAATCTTTTCCTTCTCATGCAACTTTAACAAGGAACTTATACAATGACACACTTTAGCCTCTTTTTAAGAATTTCATGGAAATGTGACATTGCATTTTTAAATATATCCATTACTCACTCTGCCACACTTTTATTTGACTAGTGTTTTCTACAAAATTTTGCACTGTCTCCCACATATTACACATCTCCCTAATTTCATTTGAAGTGAGGGATTCCTCTGCCTTTTTTTCTTCCCCTTCTCCAAATGAGATCTCCTCCATCACTGCTTGTTTTTGGGAGATGATCACCCACTATCCCACGGGGGGGAGAGAGAGAGAAAGACAGAGACAGAGACACAGGGACAGAGGCAAAATGACAGAGACAGAGAGACAGAGAGAAGACAGCCACTGACTCCATAGTGATCATGACTTTCAGCAAATCATACTGCTAGTATTACATGATGTCACTTGTTTTTCAAGTCAAAATTCATTAGAAATGTTTGCTTATCCAGCAGGACATTTACAGAATACGTTATTCACAATCCCAGGTTGTACTGTAAATCTTTCCTTTTTATGAATTATTTTCTTAGATGTTTTGTCACAATAGTGGAGAGCTTACCATCCCCTTTACCAGCCTAGTTACTGAACTTGTTGTAAAGACATCTCTCTGCGTGATCTCCAAGGAACCACAAGTTAGTATAGAAACTTATGGACCAATATAAACAATAAAATGGATCCTAAGTGGAGAAACTCCTTGATGAATTGATTACAGTACATATGATCTTTAAAAATGGTGTATATTAGAAATGGACAAATCTTAATAGGAATTTTGGATGAATGGTTTTATAATCACTGGACAAAACAGTGGCTTGGCGGCCAGAGATTTAGCTCAGTGGTTCCAGCGCCTAGCTGGCAAGCACAAGGTCCTGAGTTTGAGCCCCACTACCACATACCACAATGCTGGGTGTGGTAGCTTATGCCTGTAATCTCAGCACTCAGGAGCCAGAGGCAGGAGGATTTCTAGGAGTTTGGGGCTAGCCTTCTTTTCAAGTCAGTTGCAAACCCAAAAGTTGGGTCACAGTTCGGACTTTCTCAGCAATTTGCTTTAGAGAAGCAAATTGAGAGTACCTGATCCTTTCCTGCAGGTGTATCGTGTAAACAAGAGAAAGAAGCAGAAGAAAGGATGAAAGCTGGGCTTCTGGGGCTGAGATGGGCAATGTACGCCACGAGGGAGGGGGGTCACAACACCGGAAATTAAAAAGAAACTTACCTCTAATGATGCCCCAACCCAGCTCCCAGGAAAAACGGAGAAAAGCAAAAAGTGGGATTTTCACTGTCTCTTTTACTCAACAGGGAGCCAAGACCAGAAAGGAAGGATTCTGCCCAACGCAGGCTGGTTTTAGAGGTAGGTGCTGGGAACCAGGCCTTGGCACATGATGCTGCCGTCATTGTTCGGCGCTGACAGCAGTGAGCGGTGTCTCTGCGAAGGCGTTCCGGAAGTGATCCACCTCCTCGACCTAGGCCACGCGCTAAACACACGGCCTCAAAGCCGCTCTTTACTCTGGGTGCCTCCCCTGCAGCTGAGTTTCAGAGAGGCACAGGAAGATTAAGCCCCTGCAGTTATGTTCCTTTCTAATGCCTTGCTGGTAAGGTCTTGTTTCTTGCTTTAACTGTTCTGATTTTACACTTAAAAGTAATTGTCTCCACGTCCCCCCTCCGTGTGCCCTGTAGTCCCCAATTTATGTGACATTCCTATTTGCGTATCAGGTCATTATGCGGCGCTTTTGTTCAGCTAATTTGGCTTCCTCTCACCCTCCCTATTTTTCTTATATAAAAGGTTATATTCTCCTTTCTTAGGCTAATTTTCAACTGTAATGTTGTTCTTCTTTTACGTTGAATTATTAAAACCCTTGCTGGAATTTCTACACAGGGTGAGAAATACTAACTTGGAAAACAAACGCAGCCCACAAATCGCAGGCAGTTTCCACAACATAAAGCAGGGCCATGAGGAAAGGCTCTCGGGGTTGAGCCCATCTGCAACTATTATTTTTGAAGCAAACAACTGCTCGTGGTTTCGTTTCTGGATCTTTTTCTCTGAATTCTAAAGACAAAGAATCTAACCATATAGTCTTACTTGGAAGGAAAAGAGAGGATGGAATCGTGCTTAATTGCATGAGCTAAAATAACCCTTACTATTTTTTAAAATATTCTTGCTCCTTTATTTTTCTCTGTTTTATCTCTTGTTCTTGTTATTTTAGAAATAATACTGTTAGGGATGCATCAGGCTTTCAAACCCGTTTACATGTGAAGTCTTCAAAAATATTTCCTGTCATAGTGGTGAATTATTTAACCAGGAGTGGATGGCAGAATGTGGTGAGAAGATGCGAAAAACATTAAGTTAGATGGACTCACCCTTATCCAGTCAGTTTCTAGCTTAAATTAAACTAACAAATCAGAATGCAAAAATTATGGGGAAAGGAGGTCCTAAATAAACTGCAGATGAGGAAAGGATATATCATAAGCTTGTCCAGAGGGTCCAACGCAGCACAAAAAGATTGTCCAGGGTAGAAATGGTTTAAATAAACACCAAAGCCAGCTGGAAAGACAACTCGACAAGGGTACCCAGGAGATATGCACAAAGATATAATATTCATGCATAATGTAAATACTTCATTTTTTCAATTCTTGTACAGTTGTCTGCTTGTCTGTTTTTTTTTTTTTCCCTCACTGTCTGTGTCACATGTCATCGATCTTAGACAGTTAGTTCTTAAAGCAGTGATCCCCATCCTCAGAGAGTTGAAATCCTACTGGTTGTAAAGTGACAACCGCCCTACCTCACCCTCCCTTCCTCCACCAAAGAAAAGCAGGAAGATCACAGAGCTTGAAATGATGTGAACTTTCATTTTATGTAAATCAAAACTCTACTGGTTTAGAAGAATTTTACAATCCCAACTGGGACAACCAAGTCCTTCTCTCCCACCTGCTCACCACCCTCACAGAATTGAATTGGCAAGTCATTATCCTTTGGGGAAAAGTGGTATCTAACTAAAACTTTCAAAATTGTAAATATGAAAGAAATTGAACCATATTATAGTAGATGGGGAAATAAACAGTGAAAAAAACTTTACACTTAATCTAGGGACCTAAAACAATCATCATTTAGGGCCGGGGATTTAGCTCAGTGGTTCCGGCGCCTGCCTTGCAAGCACAAGGACCCGGGTTAGATCCCCGGTAACCATATACCATACTGGGTGTGGAGACTCACCCCAGCGGCAATCAGTACCACATACCACAGTGCCGGGCATGGTGGCTCACACCTGTAATCCCAGCACTCGGGAGGCAGAGGCAGGAGGATTGCTGTGATGTGAGTTTGAGGCTGAGCTCAGGGCCAGCCTGAACTACAAAGCGAGACCCTGTCTCAAAAAACCTAAAAAAAAAAAAAGAAAACATCATTTAATTATTTTGTTCTTTTTACATCATGTTTTAATTTTTATTTTTCCATTACTTTGATGAAATCCAAGACATACATTATTTGAAGCTGTTCTTTAAAAAAGTTAAAATACAGAAGTGCTTAGCAAGTCATTTAAAATAAAAACTTGAGTATTTCCTCTTCCTTCTTCTTAAACTCTTCCCCTTCCCAGAAAATAAGAGCTGTTAGCATCTGGGCCAGTGTTGCTCTCACACTTTTTGGACAGACATATACAGAGCTATGTCTTTAAGTGGCAGCTATTCTGCTTGTTTGGTTTTAATAAAATTAAGTCATACTGTGCACATTGTTTAGCAACTTGATTTTGTTAACAGATGAGGTCTCACGATGTGGCCTGGCTTGATCTAAAAACTGCTGAACTCAGGATTCCTGCCTCAGGTTCCCAAGAAGCTGAACACAAGCCTGCAACACTACATCCAGCTTGTTTGTTTGTTTGTTTGTTTGAGACAGGGTCTCACTTTTATAGTTTGGGCTGGCCCTCAGCTCAGCCTCAAACTGACAGCAATCCTCCTGCTTCTGCCTCCCAAGTGCTAGGATTACAGGCATGAGCCACCACACCCGGCACTGTGGTATGTGGTGCTGATTGCTGGTGGGCGTGAGTCTCCATGGCCAGCATTGTTGTATGTGGTTACTGGGGGATCGACCCAGGTCCTTGCACTTGCAAGACAGGCACTAGAACCACTGAGCTGAATCCCCGGCTTTACACTTAATCTAGGGACCTAAAACAATCATCATTTAGGGACAGGGATTTAGCTCAGTGGTTCCGGCGCCTGCCTTGCAAGCGCAAGGACCCGGGTTAGATCCCCGGTAACCATATACCGCTTGTTGTTGTGGGGTTTTTTTGTTTTATTTTGTTTTTAACCTAATAATATATGCTAGAAATATCTATATGATGTCATCTCACTCTTTTGATTTTGTAATATTGCACTAAAATCAAAACTTAATTCAAATGCATCCTTAGGTAAATATATAGATTGTTTCCATTCTTGACACTAAAAATAAATATCTTAGAAGCTGTATGTGTGTTGTACATACATCTTTGTGTAATGCTATACAATAGAGATTCTTGGAATAAAAGTGGAGAGGGGATATTTGAAGTTATAACTTATAATAAAAACAATCACATTATCTTCCAAAGATATATGTGTGTGTGTGTGTGTGTGACACACACACATATATCCTCAATTATGTATCCTGCCTTTCCACAATTGTGTAACATTGGCATGTACATATTAGCTTAAAACTCCTCTATTTATAGATTTTTGGTTTACCAGGCTCTAATTTTCCACTAATATGAGACATGATGATGTATAAGTTTCTCTAGACATGTGGGTTTGGGGAATTTGGATGACGGTTTCCAAATATGACTTGTCATTTCTGAAAATGGCTGAATTCCTTCCAGTTGTATTACAGTCGAATCACTTGTATTATCCCATTCGCTAAATTGAACAGGAAAATCTAGGGAAGTGTCTTAGTTACTCCTTACCATTGCTGAGACAAAATACTCAACAACCAAAGTTAAAGGAAGAAAGTTTGTAGAGCTTTCAGTCCTTGTTAGTCAGGACTTGCAGGGCAGGTGAGGCTCCTCAAAAGGCCACACCTTTAGCATCTGGGCCGGTGTTGGATCAGAACTGGATTTAATACAGGACACAGAAATGTATGAGACTGGCCTACAGCGGCCACCCTGTCAAATGGAGAAGAGTGCAAAATCTCTGTCCATGCACCATAGATCCAAAGGATCCAGCCAAAGGCCCAGAGACGAGAGCAGTGTCCTGAGGAGTCCACATAGGAGGCCCTGAGGGATTCTCAGTCTTTGAAGGTCAAGAGAAGACTGAGGGGTCTGCACTGGGAGGTTAAACGAAGGCTCAGAGCTATAAGCTGAAGAGTCTGTGGCTGCAGCCAAAAGGCTGGGGCTGGAAACTGAAGAGTCTGCACTTAACCTTAGCAGACCTTAGCAATTCCTTCGGAGTCTTGTGAACAAATACCTCATAGATTAGTTTAGCAAAGAATGGGAGATGTTGAATTCCAGTAATCTCCACAATCTGGAGACTGAGGCCTCAGGTGCATCATGAGTGTGAGGCAATCCGGTGCCTAAGGTAGTGAGACTCTGTCTCAAAAAACCAAAACAAAACCAAAACAAAACCAAACCAGGAGAGGACACCTGAGGTGAAGGCAAAGCCTGGAGCACCTCCAAAAAGAATGACCAAAGCCTTCCAAGGGAAATCTGCTGAGATCTTTTTCTCTTTCTCCTTTGATACTCTTCCAACAACAGTCCTCCTTATGCGAATCTTCACCCCTAGAACCACGGCAACTCAGTTCAGCTGGTTCCTGCTCAGGCTGATAATCAGCTAACCAATGTCATCACCAAAGTCCGTGATCAGCCTGCTCCAGGGCAAGTGGCACAGGAGCGGGACATCACAAAGGAGAAACAGTTCACGGCAGCCAGAAGACAGCAAAATGGCAGGTGACAGTCACATCTTCTTTCTGCTCCTTTTGTTTTCTCTCTAGGCTCCCTGACTTAAGGCAGATGCTAAACCCATTGATGGACTAATTTAATAATCAAACAGACTCAATCCCACCATCACACATTCTAGAACCGGTCAACTCTAAAAAAGCTCTCCACCTATGACTCCATGAGGGGACATCTCGACACATCATAGCAGGAGGCTGAATATTTTTTTCATGTTTTGTCTGTGTTTTGTTGTTTTTGGAGGCATTATCTCACTATAACCCCGAACTCTCAGTGATTCTCCTGCTTCGGTCTCCTGAGCGCTGGGATTGCAGATGTGTACCACCCACCCAACTTGAATCTTTTTTTCTACCTGTATTTTTTTATGAACTTCTTTTTTTATGTGTTACAAGTGTGAGGTCTTTTGTCTATTAAGAATGTGAATTACTTAATTCAACAATTCACATTACATAGGCACTGTAAAAAACAATATAGGGATTCCTAAAGTATGGCTAAAGATATTCCTTAAAATAGGGCTGCTATGTGATCTATCAATATCTTTTCCTTACATATATTCAAGGGAAATAAAATTAATTTCTTGAAGAGCTAATCTGCAGCGCTATGCTCAACATAATACTAGTCACAATAACCAATCTATGGAAAGAAAGAAATATACACACTATGGATATACTATTAATATGTTTATATATCATATTTACATATAATATTTATATATCATATGTACATATACATTTATGATGAAAGGTTTTATATATTTGTATATGGAGGGATGTAAAGAGAAGGAAATCCTACCATTTATAACAATATGAATTAACCCATGGCTGTTATGCTAAGTGAAATAAACTACACATGGGAAGACAAACACTATATGATTTCATTTATATATGGAATCTAAAATAAAGTCAAAGTCACAGAAGCAGAGTAAAAAGAAGATAGGGAAAGATGGATATGTTCATTAATTTTGTAGCAAATCATTATGAACACCTTAAATATATGCATATATATAAAATATATACATATATAAAATATATACACATATTAAATATATACACATATATACAATCTTTGTCAATTAAATATTTTTAAATTACTGAAAACAGGTCAGTTCATAACTTTTCTGTTTTTAAGGATTTCTCTAGATTGCCCCTTTCATTTTTATTTTGGCTACTTCCCTTGTTCACTGTTACAATTTAATAATAAAACAGCAATCACACTAAGTGATTTTTTTGAACACTGACTCTATGACAACCCTAATTAGCATTTTGCTGGTAAAGGAACTCGGTGTTTTATCAAATAAAACTGATAGATCTGTCTGTTGTTTGTAATGCATTCTCTCGACCTATAAAGCAGAGAAAGTCAATCTCTTTTTCCAACTCTAATAATTACCTAATTAATTTCCTGCAACCTCTGAATAATTATCATTCCAAACTCCCTAGATTTATCTTGGTCTGTGATATCAAGCATCCTTATGGATATATTTGACCTGGATTGCTAGCACTTTTTCAACTACCCATCAGCAAAAATTTACACTGACATCAGGGTAAATGCAAGGAAGTGACTGAAAAGATGAAAAGAATGAAAGAGAAAGAAGATCATATAATTGTATTGATAATAATTCCAAAGAGAGAAACAGATTATGGCAAAATGAATGTGAAGCCAGAAGCTATAAAAAAATTTGTCCTGGTTTACTACACTGCTACAACATGACATTCATGTTTTCCTATTCATATTCATGATATTTAAGCAGTGCCTCAAAAATCTCAATACATCTTTGCAAATCACAAGATCACTCTCCTGACGAACTTCCCTTCCTGCCCCTATTGCTCCCTCTGAGAACATGGCTCTGCAAGTGTCTCTTTTGTGGCCCCTACCTTGCCCAGAACGGAATCCAGGGCTCACTCTAGGAGTGCAGTGAGTCCTGGCCAGTGAAGGTGTTTCAGTGTTTTGTTGACTCAGGTAAATATTTCAGAATTATTTCACCCTGTGTGGCAGACACCATAGGCATAAGTGCGAGTGACCATAAAAGAGGAAGTGTCACTGCATTCATGGAACCGGTATCCTTGTCAGCAAGACTCATCTATAAATATATTGTGAAATAGAAAATATTCAAAGAGAAATGGGGTGTAGGGGAAAATAATGAGATTATAATAAAAAAAGAAAGGAAACAAAGCTTATGTATATATGGAGTTGGGGTGATAGGGTGGGTAGGGAATGGAAAAAAATGAGAATTAGGTTGTGTCATATACTGGTACAGATTTTCATTGTTGAGTGCAATTATGATGTGTATATGTAAAGTACCAATAAAGATTTCAATAAAGAAAAAATAAAATAAAGTATAGGTACTAATCATAAACTCTGAAGGAAAAATAGAGAGTAGGGAAAGAAGGTTTTGGTGAGGAAATGGAAAGATGACATTTGAATGCTACCCAAAGTGAAAGTGAGAGTTAAGTAGATGATGGGGGCGAGGCCGTGAGCAGGCAGAGGCAACAGCCCACACGGACCCTTGGTGCTCTCCAGGGGCAGAGTTTTCAAATGGTGACCACAGTGGCTCCTGGAGCAAATCGGAAGAAGGAGGTGAAGAAGGCAGGGTGGTGGCACATAATAGCACTAAGGAGGCAACTTTATAATATCAAGGAAATAAATGGAGAAAGAAAGAATGTATTTCTTGCTGTTGGGATCAGAGATGCTAAGTAAATACCTTCACTGTGTTCTGCAGCTCAAGCATCTACCCAGCCCCTGCCCCTGGCAGCTTCCACAACAGTGCAGGCAGGGACCTCCTGCATGACTCACTGACATTAGTGTGTTTTTCTGGCCATAAGGTGCCTGCGAGAACATGGACATGAATAATGCAGTGTCTAAGCTCAGCACAGAAAAAGGAGCACTTTCTACAAAATCAGAGAGAGATAAAACCCTTTGCATATTTTCTAACCCTACTCATCCAGCATTTCCATTCTGTCACCATGACGACATATATCCAAAACAAATAGCAAAAGTATATTTCTCTTTTACACAAGATATAGGGAAAAAGTGAGTCTAAGAACACATTACCTCCACCCACACAGAGCATTCTGATTCCCAGAGGTGAGGCTTGAGTTCCTGACCTTGTTTCTTGGCTTCTGGTCGTGGTATGACACCCACAAAGCAGCACGGCAAATGTCAGAGCGATTCAGGAGCCCCTGGGATTGGTATCCTAGGGTTCACATACATTTCTAAACCCCAGGACTGATCAACAAAAGTGTAAATTATCTATTAGATATTTATCATCAGGAGACTCATTCTATACAGAGGATATTAGAAAGAACCTATTACCAGGGAGAAAAAAAAAAAAAAACAGGAGAAGGAAATACAGACCGTGGAAGGATGGTGTCTCTCCTGCAATCAAATATCTTCCTCCTTTTTAGACCTACTCTCAACAGATGTGGGGGGGGGTATTTTGATTCTATTAAAAAATCAATTTCTTTGGTTCGTCATACTCCAAAATGAAATGATCCTTCAAAATGAGTTTCTGATGTATGGAACCCTCATGTTGCATCCCTTCTTGTGAAGATTAAGGCAATTTTCTGGGCCCTTTTTTCTGCTGCCACGAAGCCCTTTTTTTCAGTGGAAAAATGGATTGAATCCTTCCCTGAAATGCAGCACACCATCAGGCAGGCGCACACTCATTGCAGTGGTATCTTCAGTCCCCAGCAGGGCGTTCAGTGTCAGGGGCTCCGAGCTTGCTCAGTGCCCTGCACATTGTCTTGACAGATGGGTGTCTTTGGCACCTTGCAAATAAACAGCAGCACCAATGGCCATGATTACTTCCTTATCTTGCCTACTGAGCTCTAAGAAAGATATTTATCTTGTCTTTTTTTTTTAAAAAAGGTAAAAGTTGTGCCTTATTTTTAATTCTTTTGTTGTGGTTCTAAAATAGATCTTCTACAATCCATATTCAAGTTTTGATTCTTTAATGTGTGTGCTCTGTGCAGAACACATGCCTAAAGGACTTGAAAATCTTTAAGGAGAAATGGGATTTCAGGTTTTCCAGTCGTCCTGATGATCTCAAGAGCATAGCTCCTGCCCACCCCCCTCCAGCCTGGCAGAGACTGTCACCATGACAATTCCCACCCAGAAATGGTTCATCAGCATTACAGGAGGACAGATTGTCAAGCTACCCCATGCTCCCTGTGATGGCCCAGGTGTCATCCTACCCCAAAGTAGAAGCCAAGGGCCTGGCGCTTGCAGTGAGTGCCATTAACAAACAAAATCTGAAGAATAATTGGTGTCACTAACTACCATTCTGACACCAAACAAGTGATTAGCCTTCCTTTGCTTCAGTTCTTTTTCTGTAAAATAGATACTGATACCTTACTAAATTATTGTGAGATTTAAGTTGGATGTGCACAGAGCTTAGCAGTGCACAGGAAGCACTCTCCACATGCTATTCCTCTTCATTTATTGCAGAAAATAAGAAAATTTTGGTGTCAGATAAGACTGATTCCCTGTTTTAGTATTATCATTCTCTTGAAGTTGTATGTGACTGACACAGTAAATACACCCATTTCCACATGTATAAGTGAGGTTGATTGGTTGGTTGACTAATTTGGAATAAATAGCAAAAAATAAGTGCATAGAGAAGGAAGAGAAGGAGGAAAAAAGGCCAAGGAAAAGGAGGAAATGTAGCGAACTAAGGGTTTTTTTGTTTTGTGTTTGTTTTTTGTTTGTTTGTTTGTTTGTTTTTGAGACAGGGTCTCACTTTGTAGTTCAGGCTGACCCTGAACTCAGCCTCAAACTCACAGCAATCCTCCTGCCTCTGCCTCCCAAATGCTGGATTACAGGAGTGAGCCACCAGGCCCGGCACTGTGGTATGTGGTTCTGGTTGCTGGTGGACGTGAGTCTCTGTGCCCAGTATTGTTATATGTAGTCACCAGGGATCAAACCCTGGGCCCTTGCACTTGCAAAACAGGCACCAGAACCACTGAGCTAAATCCCCAGCCCAAGAACTAAGTTTACCCGTGCTAAACTGGGCTGGTATTTTCCATATATTTGCATCCATCTAATTATTCCAATTCTCATGAGTGCTGAGTATTACTATACCTATCTAATAGATGAAGAACAAACCCAGAGCTTAAGTGACTAACTCTACTCAGTGTTCAGCTGTCAGAAAATAATCCTCTTCGGCCCGCACCTATTGGTGTTTTCTCTCTACGATGCACTCTTTTTGTCTCCCTTCCCCATCTAACTCTCCTATTCATCATTATTTCTTCAGGTGGTTGGTTGGTTCCTTGGTTTCCTACCTGCCATGCAAGATACCAACAATCTCTCTCTTAAAATAACATGAGGCATATTTGCATTAATTGAGGGGAAAATCCATGTAAGCCCAAAGTAAGTCTTCTTTGGTGCTCAGTACATAATAAATATTGCAATTATATTATTTCTAATATTGTCACTAAGGACTTAAGGGACTGAGAATACATAGGGAGCTATAGAACATAGATCAGTAATGAACAGAACAAATATGTTGCCTCTCAACTATTAATAAAGTATATGGAAACCCATCCTTACATAATTGTTTTCCTGGTTCAGCTTATTGATCCAATCCAAATATTGAAAATCAATGCTACATGTGTCCATACATTCAAAATATCTGATTTGCTAGTTCTTTAGCACATTTAGTATAATATGCTTGGCTTGACCATTTGAAGTTGTAGTTCAAAAAATATCAACTACTGATAAATTTACTTAGGGGCCCTAAAAAAAACTCATATTATAATATCTTTCAAAAAGCCAACAGCAAAAAAATAGTCTGGCTTTTGACATACCTTTCTGCTATATAAAGAACTCAAATAAGCTTCTAACATACAACTATGTTAGAAAAGGAATGTTTATGACAGAGAATTATGGGGGCAAAATCCACAAGCCACGTGTTAGACACTTTGTTGACACTGGGACAGAAAACCCAACAACCACAGATTAAAGGAAGTGAGGTTTATCTTTCTTTATAGATTCAGGGATTTGGTCCATACTCAGCTGTCTCTAAGGCAGAAATAACATGTCAGGGATCTTGGAGAAAAAAGTTGCTCACCTTAAGACAACAAGGAAGCAAGGAGAAGAGAGTAGCTGATGAGAGAGACACACTCTCCAAAAGTGTTCCTCTAGTAACACCGCTTTCAATCAGGCGCCAGTTCCTATAAGGTATGAACTTCTAGTTAGCTATGAATTCACAATCAATATACTCACTTGTGAGTATAGTACTCCCATGATATAATCACCTTCCAAAAATCACAGCTTTGACTGGATGAGACTTTGGGGAAACATTTTAAATCTAAAACACAATAATCTACATGTGACCTTCAAAAGTCTCATGTCCATCTCATATACAAAATACATTTCATCTATCTTAAGAGTCACCAGCACCTAAATAGTTCCAAACTTGCTGAAAATTTCAAGTACAATATCTTTTCTGCAACTCAAGGCAAACTTAGCCATAAGCCCCAGTAAAAGTAAAAAAGATAGTTAAATACCTCAATGGAGGAAAGATAGCCTCTTTAACAAATGGTGCTGGAAAAACTGGGCTTTAACTTGCCAAAGACTAAAACTAGATCTAACTCTTTCACCATGTACCAAGCTAAAATCAAAGTGGATAAGAGACCTAAATATTAAAACAGACACTCTAAACCTTCTGCAAAACAGGTTAGGTAAAACTCTCGAAGACATTGGCTTAGGGAAAGACTTCATGAACAAAACTTTAGCACAGGAATTGGCTGAGGAAATCAACAAATGGGACCTCATTCTTTTAAAAAGCTTCTGCACAGCAAAGGAAACCACCAACAGTGCAAATAGGCAACCAACAATGTGGGAAAAAATCTTTACCAGCTGTTCCTCAGATAAAGGGCTATTATCTAGAATATATAAAGAGCTCAAAAAAATCAGCCCACCCAAATTTAAT
>PVIR01021319.1:0-29566 GCA_004026965.1 Petromus typicus
GCCCCTAAGTCAGTTTACTTCTCTGTCTCTAGTTATCTCACATGCCATAGGATTATGGGAAAGACCAGAGGAAAATTCAAGTAAATTATAAAGCATGTGTTTATGCAATGTATTAGTATTTCTCCAAAATGGTAATAATGATAATGGTCCTTCTGACTTGTGTTCTTGCCATGGTGGCTGTGGCTGAGTACTCCCAGTGAGGAGTGTCAAAGCACACCAGAAAGAACTCTGGACTTGTAGTCACGAAGCCTGGCTTCAGTCTCCACTGCCGTGCTAGCCTGTTATGAGGTGCTGCCCAGGCCCCTTCCCTTCTCTGCCTTAGTATGGAATGGAACTGCCCGCACCCTGACAGCCTCTGGCAGAGGCAGGACCCTGCAAACCTAAAGCTGTGTAGACGTGTGAGGACTCACCTGACAGTGTAGGAGTGAGAGGATAGGGAGAGGAATGCAAATCTTTGAGGACCAGACATTTAAGCAAAGAGAGGAGGCCCATGCAGGGAAGACAACACAAAGAAGCACAGCACAGGACCGGGGATGCTAACGCCCTTCTAGGGTTGTGAGGATCCCCTGAGAAAACACACAACACATTTGAGGAGGAATTCCTATGTAGGCCGAACTACCAGCCCTCACTACGCAGTGACTTTGACCTCACCTCGGTGGGCCTTTGGCTCCCTCCTCCCTCTTCCGCTCCTTGCAACAGTGATGTTCTCCCCTATTGTCTATCTGCTCCCAGCAGGAGTTTCTGGTATCTGTATGGAGCATCCACATATTCTTCAAAAGATGTGTTTGGAAACAAGAAATTGCTAGAGAGATGATTCAGGCCTTGGCCTCAGATTGCTCCTGGACATAAGCAGGCCCATCTGTGGAGCTTACACTGCCAAATTCTGTCACTCCTGTTCCATATGGTCCACGCTCCCCCACCGTCCCTCCCAGAACCTGCAGTCTGCGACCGTCTCTCACTCCACTGTGGTTGCAACATGGGCAACTAAGAGACAGGAGTCAACAAGGGTGAGGGGGCATCTCTGCTCCCCTCCTGCTTGCTCGGGATGCTAAAAACCTGAGGTGGGGACACTGGGCTCCTTCGGATCCTCCCTCTCTTACCTACAGAGAGTGACAGTGTGGGGTCCTGTAGCTGAGATGGGCCCAGGATAGCTGTCAGGTCCTGCCTTCTGTCCGGCACACAGTAGCACCCAAAAATGAAGCTCAGTGGTTCACTGGTTCAACCCCAGTGTCCTGAGAGTGACATATCCTCCCACCAGGCAGCTTAACCTGGTGCTGGAAGACAGCTATTTGTATCAAACTGCGTTAACCTCTTTGAGATGTGCGTCGTCTGTTGTGACCCATGCATAGTCCTCCGGTCCTACTCATCTCCTCGGTTGGTCACCAGGGTCTAATCAGATGATGGCAATGAAAGTGCTTTGTAGAGAACCAGTTTCAAAATGTGGTCCCTGGGCCATCAGCCACAGCCTATGCAAGGAACACACTAGGGTGAAAATGTTCAGGCATCCAGGCAGACCTTCCTTCTGAGGCTCAGGAGCTAGGGGTGGAGCCCTGCAGCTTGTTTTCCCCACCAATCTCCTGCCTCTGCTGCCCACTCATGTTTAAGAAGCCTCGGGAGGGCCTGCCAGAGGTCACTCGAGTGTATCCTTTCCCTGTGTCGTGTGAGAAGATGAGTGTGTGCACGTGACTGTTCCCATATCATCCTCAGAACCTTCCCAGGACGTCACCTGAAGTGTACTAGAGCCACTACTGCGCGGACTGAGTAGTTACTTCACTACAAACTGTCTGAGGTTTCCAGATCTGGGTGAATTCTCATGTGGGCAAATCCATTTCAAAATAAATTCATGATGTTCACAGTTAGATTGAAAAAGCAACTTCCCGGGAAGATATAAACCCCAGCTGGCAAATTCAACCCTTTAAGAGCCACAGAGGAGGCGAAGTGGCTGTGAGAGGGCGTCCTGGTGCTCAGGGACACCCAGATTCTGGTCTTACTGCAGAGCTTGGGTCCTGCACAAAAGGCAGGAAAAACAATAGGCCTGTTCCTGTGCTGGCCAAAAAGACACATATATGAGATGGATCTGGTTCAAGGCCTGCCAGCTTAGAACTGGTGTAAATGCTGGAGTGGGAGGGAAGTGTTGTCTTAACAAGGCTGTGCTTTGCCACAGTCTTAACTGCCCTGGAAAAGCATGTTTGGCACACAGTTCTTACTCCCAGGTTCAGCCTGGGCTAAAATACGGCAAGATTTCACTAGTTCACTCATTTATTCATTTCACACCAAATTCTGTCTCATCTATGGTAGGTTCTGAGAACCAGAGACAGAAATGATTTCTCTGTCCTCCTGGGCCTGGTAGGGGCTGCCTCGAGGGCACTCTCTGCTGTGTCCTGTGGACCGGGTCTCAAGGAGACAATGAACACCTTTCAGGAAACACTATTGGTTAAGCTGGAAAGCATCTAGTTCAATAATGTTAAGTGTGCTACTTCACTCTGCTAGCATGCATTATGCATTAGTGGCCCCCGATGGGTCTGCCTGTCCTATCCTGTAGCGGCCGCTGGGGAGAAGCAGATGTGGAATGCTGTGGAGATGTGCAGAGTTAGGGATCTGTCTGCACTCAGGCGTGGGCCCTTCTTCCCATGGGATCCCCTGACAAGGGTTGGCCAAAGAGGCAGTGGCTCCTTTGTGAGGCACTGAGGGGACAGACTGTCCTCAAGGCAGTTTGCACTTTCTGAGGCAGTAGGGGAGCTGAAAGGTTTAATTCAGGGGATTCTGGGTCACATTTGCAATTGAGGAATAAGGTTGAGCTGTGCTGGGGAGGAGGGATCCGCTAGAGTGCCTTCAGCCTCCTGGCACAGGAATGCAGGAGCCCACCCCAGCCAGGCTCTGGGTTGTGTTACAAAGACAGGGGGAGAAAAGGAGAAAGCATTTCCATGTATATAAGCACAGCCTGATCTCCCGCCCAAGCACGTAAGCCCTGCTCTGCTTCGGAGCTTGAGGAAGCCTCAGATAGAAGCCTGCTGCTTTCTCTGCCCAGGCTAGCTGTGACTTCTATGAATAAAATTTAAAGGTTCAAGACAGATCTGAAACCAATCACTCTCTCCTCCTCCACCCTCCTTATGAGTCTGTGGCTCAGTCTCTCTTCCTCTCTCTCTCTCTCTCTCTCTCTCTCTCTCCCTCTCTCCCTCCCTCCCTCCCTCTGTTTCTCTCTCTCTGCAATATATGAAGTCTGCCCAGTTTGGGAATCAATATCTCTTTGTTCTGGAAATCCCCACGCTAAAGAAAGACGAATTACACTGGGTCTAAGATAATCTTTCACAGAATTAGAATGGAAATAAGTTCATGGGGAAACATAATACAAAACAAAACTAGACCCTAAACTCCCCCCAAAACACAATTCATACAGATCATCTCCAGGAATTAATTTCTTGAACTAATCAAAAGGATTCTAAAATTACCTCAAAAGTCCCCCTTCAGTCTGCTTTATGCTCTGCTTCAGGTACAGAGCCTCCCACCCACAGTGGAAGGAGTGAGACATCCCCTGCTTTGATGAAGGCAGCTGAGGTGAAGAAAGACCCAGGGATGTCACCAGCAGGGGGTGGTGGCATGCACCTGGAAGGGCCGTCACTCTGGGAGGCTGAGGCAGGCAGAATGGATCGTAAACTCAAGGTCATCCTACGCAACTTACTGACTTAGAGAGACCCTGGCCCCAAATAAGATCTTAAAAGTGCTTTCAGTGTAGCCCAGTGGGAAGTCCTTGCCTGGCACAGATGAGATCCAAAGTTCAGGCCCCAGGATGAGGAAAAAAAGACTTGGGTGGAGGAATCAGAAAAAGCTGAAAGCTAGAAACAGAGGCACGAGAATCTCCTAAAGTATGCAGCATTATACTGTTTTCCTGTTCCTCTCATCCACTTTGTCCTCCTAAAAACCCACTTGCTCTGTGGTCCAAGAGGTTGGAGGGACTTTCCTGAGGCCACTTGCACAATAAAGAGCAGCTCTTGAGGTCTGTCAGGTTACAGACAATCTACACCACAGCTGCAATGATCCGAGGCATCTGGATACCTGGGAGTGAGTGGCAGAAGGGAGAGATTCAGTCTGAAGAAACAGCAAAAGGTGCCTGCTGCCAACTCTGAGTGACAGAAGGGAAGGGGACTCTCCCCACAGAGGGACTTCGGGATTTTTTTCCTTTAGTTTGTCCTCAGCCCCCTCTTTGGCAGCCCCTGGTCTGTCAGTTTGCGGGGGATATGCCAGCCAGCAATCTGGAGTTGAGCTTCCAGACAAGGAGAGTCAAAACAAGCAGCTTCCCAGCCCACAGCCTGCAGGCAAGGCCTCCAGACACTGTGGCCCAGGATCTGCCTGGGAGTGTCTGTAACAAGCAGCCTAAGCCTTCAGGGCTCTGTGTCCAAGGCCAGGGCTCAGGTTGCTGGCGGAGGACCATGGAAATCACAGGGGCCACAGCTTCAGTCTGGCCCAGACTATGGAAGCACCCTGTCTGGAGATAGATGACCCCTCCTGCTTTAGTTCTTCTCTGGGCTTTGCTCTGTGTGTTAGAGGCAGGTTTGAACCTGCAGGAGTAACCTGCAGAGAAGCGTTTCTCTTTCCTGGGATTAAATGACAGCTGATCCCATTACAAACAGACTCAGTTGTCCCAGGTTTCACACAGAGTAAATTACAAAGGCAGTGCACTGTCTGGGATTCGTTGGAGTGAGGGTTCTACCATGAGGCAGGTGAAGTTTCCTCCGTGGTCTCCGCTGGGACTTCTGATCCAGGTGCTGCTAACACCAAGCAGTTCCTGAGGGTTGGAGAGCTGCTTAAAGAGGAGTGACACCGCTGGAACACCAGGTCAGCCAAGCCGCTTCCAAGGTCATAGCTACTATTGATGGTTTGCTTAATCCAACCTTTCCTAAAATAACATTTTTAGGGGATGTAACAGATGTTAGATGGGAAGAGAGGAGATTTTTATAATAAAAAAAGAAAGAAAAAGAAAAGAAAGGTAGATTTCTTTAATAGAAAGGCTTTCCCAAGGCTTGCTTATGCCACTGTGCTTTACCATTCATTCTCTAAGGGGGTGAAGGCAACACTCCCCAGACCTACAGACTGGAGTTCTACCCCCACCTTACCCCCAGCACCTCAGGAACCAGGGCTTCCTGCAGCACATGGCTGGAAAGGTGGCTGCCCATGTGTGTGGGGATCAGTGTTAACCAAATACTGGGAAAGCAGGACATTGCTGAGGTTCGAGCGTGTAGGGAAAAATAGATACTGAGAGCAAATAGCATTCTGCCACATAGCTAATGCACTTTGCCTGGATAAAACTGTCTGGTCCAGGCTGACAAAGTGAGTTATACCCTGGGATGTTTGGCTCTAAATCTAGTTGGGAAGGTTTCTTTTATCCACTGGTTCCTGGTAGGAAAGAATCTGGGAGTGTTAAAGCTCTGTATCCCCCAGCATGTGGAGAAAGCATGTGCAGATGGGGAGGGCAAAGACAGCATGCGGAGAGCACAGGCCGGAGCCTGCGGGAGGAGGAGATGGAGGTGCTGACAGACGGACTGATCTCCAGCTCCACGCACTACGGAGCCCTGCCTCAGCCCTGCCTCAGCCCTGCCCTATACTGGATCCATGGGCCAATAAACCTCGTCTGACTAACACTGTTTCCATTTGGGTTTCTATTGCTGACCATAAAAGTACCCTGGGGACTAATGCTGTCCTCTGAGAACAGGGACCACATGGGTCACTTTTTTTTCCCTCAAAGCTAGTTTTGTTTTTGTTTTTGTTTCCTAGAGCTAAATCACAGAAAGAATTTTTACCTGATTTCATATCGCAGGACACAGGATGACATAATCATTCCTTCCCATGTCCACGGGGCACTTTACAGATGATAGCATTCTTCTGAAAACACCAGTAGCTCCCCTGAGTGTCACAGTTTCTCTGGGACAAAACCTTTGCTGGCCCTGCTGTATGGTGAACACAGGAATGGTGAGACAAATGGTTTATGTCACAGCTGCTCAGTGGTGACGCTTCTCACTGTCCCATGTGCAACCTAACCTCTAGAAAGATGAAGACATGTGACTCTGTCCTAACCTGGAGGAGACTGTGCTTTAGAGGGTGGATGAGCCAAGAGAGCCTGACCTGAGCATTTCAGTTCAGGGGCGAACCCCAAGCAGGAGATGAGTGCTAGATCTGCTCCAAGGCCATGCAAATATCTGCCATGGACATTTGACTCATGCCTCCTTGTAAGTCTTCACAACAGGCTGCTTTGACAGGGCCTTCGGTCAGGCTGTTTAGAGAGACGATCCTCAAAGTTGGCACCTCGTTTGAGGACACAAGCTTCTGAATTGTGAGAATTTCAGAGATCCATCTACCTCTTCAACCTGAGAGAAGACCAGTAGCCCTCTGCCAGGGCCTGTGTCCTTGACAGAGGAATCAGTCAGTAAGAGCTGCAGAAATGCTTTGAGTAATGTAAAAGAGGCAATTTTTGTTTGGCAAAGATTTATAGCAAAAGTCACTGGTTCCACTGGAGTCCCATCAGAGAAAGGCACTGATGTCTAACAAAGATTATTTAGAAGACTCTGTTGGGAGGATAATTGTGTTTACTGGATCGATGGGAAGCTAGGAGAGCATGTTTGGGAAACGAGCAGGATCAGAGCCATTGCAGAAGAACACCAAGCAGAGGGAAAGCACATCTGAGTCCGGCCAGGAGTGACCATCCCTTGCAATGGACCATCTCCAGGCATGGTTCCAAGTGTCCCTCATTCCTCCACAGCCTGCTCTCCTGGTCACACTCCAGGCAGAGTCCTAACTGACTGACTGCAGTGGCCACAGAGGGCAGGAAGTTGAGGCTCTGCTTCCTTCACCTCTCTCCCCAAGGACTAAACTGAAGACCCTCCTACCACAATTGTTACACGACTTTCAACTGTGGCTTCTTTCTGGACTTAGACACACTCCAGGTGGTGGCTCCTATGGGATCCTGGCTTTATAGACCTGAAAAGAGGCAGCACTACCACAGAAATTGACAATACCAGGCCCTCAGTACCAGAGCAGTGGCAGCACATGTCACGAGGTACCGTAGGAGCTTCGTTGCCCACTGTGCAGCCATATTTAGTCCTTGCAATTACAGGACTTGTAATTTGTGTCACCAGGCCAAAACTGTTGGACATTTTTTCATATACCTATTCATCTTTGTAATTTTTTGTTTGAGTCACTGTTTTTGAGTCAGGTTCTTTATCCTTTTTTTTTTTTTTTTGAGACAGGTCTCACACTTTATAGTTCAGGCTGGGCATGAGCTCAGCCTCGAACTCACAGCAATCTTCCTGCCTCTGCCTCCTGAGTGCTGGGATTATAGGCGTGAACCACCATACCTGGCACTATGGTATGTGGTACTGATTCCTGGTGGTTGTGAGTCTCCACACCCAGTATTGTTGTATGTGGTTGCGGGGTTCGAACCTGGGTCCTTGAGCTTGCAAGGCAGGCGCTGGAACCACTGAGCCAAATCCCTGGCCCCCTTTATCTATTTTTTTAATGGTGCTATTTTTTCTTTTTCTGTTTTTTTTTGAACTAGTGATAGTAACTAAGCTTTACCACTGAGCTATATATCTCCTGTCTGCCTGCTTGCCTTCCTTCCTTCCTTTCTTTTTTTCTCTCTTGCTCTCTTTCTTTTTTGTACTTTCTCTCTCTCTCTCTCTCTCTCTCTCTCTTTCTCTATTTTTGAGACAGGATCTCGCTAACTTACCTAGATTGTCCTTGAACTTGGAATCCTCCTGCCTCGGTTTCCTGATTAGATGGTATAATAGAGTATGAATATTAACTCCTTAACAATACGTGATTTGAAACATTTTCTTCTACTCAGTGGGTTGTGTATTTACTCTGCTGATTGTTTGCTTTGCTGCACAGAAGCTTTTAAAGTTTAATTTAATTCCATAAGTTTGGTTTTATTGTCTGTGTCTTTGGGCTCATATCAAAAAATAATTGCCTAGACCAATGTCAAGAAGCTTTATTCACGTGTTTTCTTCTGCTAGCTTTATAGTTTTAGTCCTTGCATACAAATCCTTAATCTAGTTTGAATTTATTTTTTTATATAGTGCAAGATAAGGGTGCAATTTCATTTTTCCGTGTGCGAATGTCTAGTTTTCCTGGCAACATTTATTAAAGAGATAATCCTTTCTCCATTTTGTGCTCTCAGTATCTTTGTCAAAGATCAATTGGCCATAAATGAGAAGATTTATTTGGGGGCTTTCTTTGTTGTTCTTTTGGTCTGTGCATTCGTTTTTACACTAGGCCTATGCTGCTTTGGTTACTGTAACTTTGTGGTGTATTTTGAGAGCCTGTTTGGAGGTTCTAGCAGGAGAGCGCTGCTACTCACATACCCTTGACTGAGAAAATGGTCCTATTCTATGAGGGGTGTCACCAAGCACTCAGCTTGGGTCGGGATGCACACCCACCTAGCCAGACAGATCAGCTGAATCAACCCTGGGGGTCAATGAGGTGACAGATGTCACAGCCAGATCACCCTCACATCCTGCGGTATATTTTGAAACCAGATAGTGTGATATGTGCAGACTTGTTCTTTTATTGCTGTAAACTTTGTTTTTTGAAGTGTTTTTGCTATGTTTCCTAAATTTTGGTATATTATGTTTCCATGTTCATTTTTCTCTAGATTTTTAAAGTTGTCTTTTAATTTCTTCTTTGTCCCTTTGATGGGACAGAACTGTACTGTTTAATTTCCAAATACTTGTGAATTTTTACATTTTCTCTCATTTCCTATTTTCATAACACTTTGATCAGAAAAGATATCTACTATTGATTGCAGTGTTCTTATTTTTTATTGTGAGTTTTGTGACCTAACATATGATCTATCATGGAGAATGTTCTAAGAGTGCTTGAAAGAAAATACATATTATACTGCTGTGGGATGGGTTGTTCTGCATATGTCTGTTAGGTCCATCTGTGTTCAAGCCTGCTGTTTCCTGACATTCTGTGTGAGTGATATGTCTGTTTTAAGTGGGATAGTGAGGCTCCCTACTATCACTGCGTCACTGTTTCTCCCTTTTCTGTTAATATTGGCTCTGATATTTGCATGTATACTTAGGTGATCTGATATTTGGGTACCTGTAGATTTACATTCCTATATCCTCTTGATAAATCTACTCCTTTATCATTATATACTGACATTCTGTCTCTTGTGACCATTTGAAATAAATATGAACTGTTCCCCAGAGCCCCATGAATTAAGAGCTTGACCCTCAATTCAACAGTGCACCGAGGTGGAGCCTACAGAGGTGACTGGCTCATGAATGTGCTAATTTCACTGTAAGTTAATGTGCTTATGGGTCATAGCTGAATGGGCCATCAGCAGGCAGTGCCCAGCTGAAGGACGCAGGTAACTGGGGAGTGGGGCTCGAAGGTGTAGCTTCTCCCCAGCCCCTTCTTTCCTCTCTCTCTGGCTCTTTCCCTCTCTGTCTTTCTGTCCCTTTCATGTCTCTCTCTGTTTCTTTCTCTGTCTCTCTCTTTCCTTTGCCATGCTCTAAGGTGGCCTTTTTTCTGTCTTGCTGCAGGCTTAAAAGCAAAGGAGCCAGGGCCAGGGAGTTAGCTTAGTGGTCCCGGCGCCTGTCTTGCAAGCGCAAGGACCCAGATTCAATTCCCCGGTTAACCACATACAATACTGGGTGTGGAGACTCATGCCCAGCAGCAACCAGTACCACATACCACAGTGCCGGGCGTGGTGGCTCACGCCTGTAATCCCAGCAGAGGCAGAGGCAGGAGGATTGCTGTGATGTGAATTTGAGGCTGAGCTCGGGGCCAGCCTGAACCACAAAGCGAGACCCTGTTTCAAAAAACCTAAAAAAAAAAAAAAAAAAAGCAAAGGAGCCAGCAGATCATGGACTGAAGCCTCTAAAATAGTGAACCAAAATATATCTATTCTTCTTTTAAGTTATGCATCTCAAATATTTGTCGTAGTAATGGAAAACTAACACAAAGTCTTTTTGTCAGATGTAAGTATAGCCATTTTTGTTATTATTACTACTATCTGCATGGAACGTTTTTCTATTCCTTCATTTTCAGCCTCTGTGTGATCTTAAAGCTAAAGTAAATCTCCTCAGTGTAGCATATAGTTGGATCTTGGTTTTTTGTTTTGTTTTATTTTAACCATTCAGCTATTCTTTGTCTTTTAATTCAAGAATTTAATTTATTTACATTTAAAATAATTACTGATAAGAATTTACTTTTGACTTTTCGTTTTTTTCTGACTACTTTGTAGTTCCTTTGCCCTGTTCTTCCTCTTTTATCTTTTTGTTTTTTGTTCGTTATTTTTTTGGGGGGTGAATGCTTGTTTGTTTTGAGACAGGATCTGGCTTTTGTAATTCAGGCTGGACCTGAGCTCACTGTGTAGCCCAGGCAAGCCTTGAACTCACAGCAATCCTCCTGCCTCTGCTTCCTGAGTGCTGGGATTACAGGCATAAGCTACCATGCCTGGTATTATGGTATGTGGTTCTGATTGCTGGTGGGCGTGAGTCACCAAGCCCAGCATTGTTGTATGTGGTTACCGGGGATCAAACACTGGACTTTGTGCTTGCAAGGCAAGCGCTGGAACCACTGAGCTAAATCCCCAGCCCAATTTTTAATGGTTTTTTTTTGTAACCATGTCCTTTGATTCTTTTCACCCCTTTTCATATCTACAATAGATTTTTTTTCTTTTTCATTATCATAGTGCCTATAAAATATCGTATGGCTTTGAAAGTTTATTTTAAGCTGCCTACAACTTAATTTTGGCAAAAAACTTAATAATTTACCTTTCCTTCCCCCTTATATCATGTGTTACTGATTCATAATTTACATCTTTAATATACTATACATTCATTAACAGATTATGGCTATTGTTATTTTTGATACTTTTGTATTTTATTTTTATTTATTTATTTAATTTATTTTTAGGTTTTTATGAGACAGGGTCTTGCTTTGTGTGGTTCAGGCTGGCCCCGAGCTCAGCCTCACACTCACATCACAGCAATCCTCCTGCCTCTGCCTCCCGAGTGCTGGGATTACAGGTGTGAGCCACCACGCCCAGCATTGTGGTATGTGGTACTGATTGCTGCTGGGTGTGAGTCTCCACACCCAGTATTGCATGTGGTTACCAAGGAATCGAATCCTGGCCCTTGTGCTTGCAAGACAGGCGCCGGAACCACTGAGCTAACTCCCCAGCCCAATACTTTTGTCTTTTAACCTTTAAACATTAAATTTAATTTTTTTTTTTGAGACAAGATTTCATGGTAGTTGAGGCTGGCCTTGAACATTTTTGAACTTTTGCATGAAGGTTAAATGTTATTAATTTATAACTATTATATGATTTGAATACTCATCTATCAGAATTCTTCACTATACAGGGAATTTTGTACTTTTGTGCGTCTTCCTTTTATTAGCATCATTTTGTTTCAACTTGTAGATCTCCCTCTGGCATTTCTGGCAAGGCAGGTCCTACAACTTTGACTCAGATATTACCCTAGAATCCTATAACCCACTCATCTACTGTAAAGAAAGCAAAACCAAAAGTTGAACATAAATTGGATAATAAGAGACATGGAAAAAGAATAATCTTCAGACAAATACCAAGAGAGTTTACTGCTAATAGATTCTGAAAGAACTGTACTAAGGTACATTTTAGGAAAAAAATTCAGACCTAGTAGAAGTGAAATGTAAGAAGGTATGTCAAGGGACTGGGGATTTAGCTCAGATGTTCTGGCATCTGCTTTGCAAGCACAAATTCCCAGGTTTGATCCCCTGTAACCACATACAACAATGCCGCGCGTGCTGGCTCATGCCTGTAATCCCAGCACTCAGGTGGCAGAAGCAGGAGGATTGCTGGGTTTGAGGCTGAGTTCAGGACCAGCCTGAACTACAAAGTGAGACTCTGTCTCAAAAAAAAAAAAAAACCTCGAAGGTGGCTGGGGATTTACCTCAGTTTGATCCTTGGGAAACTACATACCACAGTGCTGGGCGTGGTGGCGCATGCCTGTAATCCCAGCACTCAGGAGGCAGAGACAGGAGGATTGCTGAGTTCAGGACCAGCCTGAACTACAAAGCTAGACCCTGTCTCAAAAAACAAAAACACAAAAAACCTCAAAGGTTATCAATAACAATAGAAACAGGGTGTATTATTTCTTACTAACACATATTAATACTTTGCAATTCCTCAAAGACAATCACCATAATAGTGTCCATCCCTCCAGACCTTTTAATCATGTGCATCAGTAGACATACATATATTTATATTGTAGCTTCATACCTATGTAATATGTACTGTCTGATTTCTTGCTTTTTTCATTTAATATATTTTGCATCTTTTCACATAAAATCCTTTTAACATGAATATCTTATATTTTATGATTCTACTTTAATTAATTTCATTCATTTCTTAATGGACATAAAAGATGTTTCAAGTTTCCCACTTGTACACACAGCTACAGTCAACAGCCTTGACTGTGTATATTTGAGTGGTTGAGTAATGAAATCTGTAGAATAAATTTCCAGCAGTGGATCGTCTGGGTCAGTGGAGAGCCAGTCACACTGTAACCTCACAGGGATTCTGTCAAATTGCCTTTAAAATGTTCTCTCCATTTCTCTCCTTCCCACCTGAGTGATAGTTCCTTACCATCCCAGCTTTAGTATTTATTAATTTTTAACTGTTTTTCTATCTGGAGATATAGTTTTGGTGGACATATATTTTTGTTGCCTTCCTCTGCATTTCTTCACTGGTTTGAACACAATATCTCTCTTCTTAGGAGAACTTCTAGTTCAAGTCTTCTGCACATTTACTGTTGGGCTGTTTTACCTTTTCCATTGAATTGTAGAAAACCCTTTATACTCTCACTCTGTTGACCTTTAGTATGTAACAGATGTTGAAAACGTGTTTTCCTTCAATTTGTCATTATACTATAGTTTTATTTATGATGTCTTTTGCCTTACAGATATTTCAATATTTAGGTAATTAAGCTTTTTTCCCATTATTTCTTACTTTATTTTCATTTTCACCTTGTTTTTAATGATCTGTTAATGATTTTACTCTTTAGTGAATCACCAGTTATTGAGGGCACGCACTACATTTTATTAGTAACTGTAGATCCCTACTCCGGAAATCACTCTCCCTGGAGCCTCAGCTGTGATAAGTACTCAACAAATAAACACAATTTTAAATTTTATTGAATTGACAGTTCCGTGTGCTGTCAAATAAGCAAGCAGAGGAAGTGTAATTCCAAGGTTAAGGTTGAGGGAAAAGCTCCAAGGTGGTTTGGCTGACAAACCAAAATGCACAGCGAATTAGAAAGTGTAATTGTAATCGATACATGGAATGAGATCAGGGTTAAATTCAGCTTGTAATAGAAAATTGTTAAAAAATCACGAAAAACTGTGTTCTGCATTTGTTTTGCTTTAGAAGCTGTTTTAGTCACTGAATTATCTGCTTTCAGAATCACAGTTTAATATGGGTGAATCATAATTTAATATAGAATAGTCATGGTTTAATATAAGAAATCAGAATTTAATATAAAAATAACAACGATGAGTTCAGATAGTTATCTGGGACTCAGCGAGGCAACCACTTTTCCCACCAGTGTCTGCCCTGGGCTGGTGGCCTTGAACCTGCTGCAGGATGTGTGGGGGAAGCAAGGAGAGGTAGGATCTAATTGTGAGAACTACACGTACCACGCTCTAAAATGCTGCTCTTATTTACACTGTCCGTCAAAACTGGAGAAATCTGGGTGACCTTAGGGAAATCCCCTGACCTTGTTTTGGTCATTCTAAAAACCCTGCAAGGTCACTGGCAACGAGTAGTTCCTTCCAACACCGCGGTCCTGGGAGTTAGAGTTTCTCTGTGAAATGACTGCCAGGACCTGCTTCTCTAAACTCCCCTGGGACACAGATGGAGGTGTGAAGTCAGACCAATCACAGCTGTTACCAGCTGTTCCGGAGGCTGCCCTGGGAGCCCGGGAGAATGTCAACACCATCAACACCCCTGTCTATAGGAGTTAAATTAAATTCCCCGGCCTGTCGTGAAGCTGGAATGGGCCTTGATGTTTTTATCTGCCTGCTGCTGGTTCCTGTGGCGGCCACTGCTTCAGCTGAGAGGCAGTGAGACAGCATGACAGAAAGGGAACAGAGCGGGAGGGCAGCCTTTCCTCCCGTCCACGTGAAGTTCATCGTCACTTTACAATGTGAACTGTCTCTGGTCACTTCCCAAAAAAGTCCCCAGGTAACCTGTGAATGCACTTGAACAACAGATAGCAGCTCTTGGGTTGACTTAAGGATTAGGAGTTACAGGAGACAAAAATACATGGAAAGAAGCAATACTGTATCTTCCGTGATAGTGTGGGGCACTATGAGTTCAAGGAGTGCAGGGACACGTGGAAGGAGTGAGCAGTCAGTCTTCCTGAGGGGGCATGCTGAGGGGAAGGAACAAGTGCTTGAGTACCTTCTAGAAGGCAAATGGCATGACACTGAAGAACATACACAGGCTTTGGAACAGACAAGATGGGTTTGATCTCTATAAAACCTCATTTTCCTCATCTGAAAACAACAGATAATAATAAGGCCTTATTGGGCCGGGGAGTTAGCTCAGTGGTTCCGGCGTCTGTCTTGCAAGCGCAAGGGCCCGGGTTCGATTCCCCGGTAACCACATAACAATACTGGGTGGAGAGACCCACACCCAGCAGCAACCAGTACCACATACCACAGTGCCGGGCGTGGTGGCTCACGCCTGTAATCCCAGCACTCGGGAGGCAGAGGCAGGAGGATTGTGATGTGAGTTGGAGGCTGAGCTCAGGTCCAGCCTGAACCACAAAGCGAGACCCTGTCTCAAAAAACCTAAAAAAAAAAAAAAAAAAATAATAATAATAATAATAATAAGGCCTTATTGGGTTGTGGGGCAGAGCCAATAAAAACTGCATAGAAAATGTTTTGCTGTGTGCAGCACTTGGCAGGCATGCAATACGTGGTCACTGTCAGTGTTTTTATTGTGTGTCAATCACTAAGGTGGGCACTACATAAAAGCCTGCATTATACTCATTTCACAGGAGAAATTAAAGATCAGAGCACTCATGTAATTTGCCCAAGGCCACAGTTTGGAAAAAACAAGAGCAGAATCTAATTTCAAAGCCCACGGCCATGCCGTGATGTGTCTGAAGGGAAGTTTGCCAGAAGATGTGATGTTTCCGCTGGGTGTTAAAAAGTGAGTAGAAATTTCTTTTTGGAAGTTACAGAGAAGAAAATCCAAAGATGCAGCACATGCTAAAGCTCAGGGGCAAAGATGCAATGCGGGAGGGCCGCTATTTCTGCCCTCTGAGAAGGATCAGATAAAGGCCAGGAGGTAGACCTCGTGGGAGCTTCACTGGCTCTGTCTTGTTCTTTGATCGCCATGCATTTGAATTCTCACAGCCAAAAGGAAGCAGCATCACACTGCGCCATTTTCTGGGGTCATAGTCTGATGATCTTTGTGAGCCCCTGGAGACTTGATTAACCAGTGCCATGGAATATCACTGGAACTTTTCTGGGTCCTTTTCTCCAAGGTAATGAAGAATTGTCTTGAGTTAATTTCGTTTTTACGGCAATAAGAAGGGAAAATCAAGATAGAGAGGAAAACTCACTTCTTGTGATTGTTTGGATATGGTTTGGGTTTGTTCCCCAAAGCTGATGTGAGAGGAATTGGACCCTTTCACAAGAGGAGCCTAGTGGAAGATAACCGGGTCATAGGGCATGCTGCTTATGGAAAGCAGTATCTCTTGTCTCCTGCAGTGAATGAGGTCACAGGAGAGTAAGTTGCTCTAAGGCACAGCCACCACAGGTGACTGACCTCTTTTGCACATGGTCAGTAGTCTTTCTGTTTCTCTGTTGTGTTGTAGTCTTTCTGCTTCCCAAACGAGAAGCATTCACTAGAGGCTGAAGAGATGAATGCTCAATCTTGAGCTTTCAGTCTCCAAAATGATAAGCTAAGTAAGCTTCCTTACTTTAAAATGTACCCAGTCTTAGGTGTTTTGTTATGGCAACAGAAAATGGACAAATACCCAACCTAACATCAAACCACTCCCTGGAGCTTGCTTTAGAAGCAGATCAGGTAAGACATGAGTAGCTCTAGGTACTGATTTTAGGGCAGTTTCCCATCTGGTGAGGGAGACAGATAGCCAAACCTAAATCTGGTCAAGGTGGTTTGAAGTGGGTCATGCTTGTGTCCACAGCAGCACCTAAGGCATCCTCAGAATCTCTACCTCTCATTCTTGTTCTTTGATGGTCTTTTTAAAAACTGTCTTCCAGAGCTGGGGATTTAGCTCAGTGGCTCCAGTGCCTGTTTTACAAGTGCAAGGGCCCAGGTTTGATCCCCAGTAACCACATACAATACTGGGTGTGGAGACTCACCCCAGCAGCAATCAGTACCACATACCACAGTGCCGGGCGTGGTTGCTCACACCTGTAATCCCAGCACTCGGGAGGCAGAGGCAGGGAGATGGCTGTGATATGAGTTTGAGGCTGAGCTCAGGGCCAGCCTGAACTACAAAGTGAGACCCTGTCTCAAAACAAAACAAAACAAAACAAAAATTTGTCTTCCAGGATTTTTTAAAAGGTAAAGTCATGACAGTGGTAGTCAGACTTCTAACATGACCCTCCCTCTTATATCATCTCCGCCTTGAAGAGTGTGAGCCGAGCTCATGCACATGGTATGACTATGTTCTGTTGTATGACAAAAGAGAGATGATTCCGGTGCCCCTGACTTGAGCAGGGAATCCCTCAAAAGTACAGCATTTTTCTCGGGTGACTGCAGAGGACAAAGGCAGTGGGGCAAACTTCTGCTGGCCTGGGAAAAACCCTGCTCTGGTAGGCAGAGCCCGTGGAAGGAGGGTTCTAGTTCCAACAGCCATATAGAAAACAAGGCTCTCAGTTCTGCAACCCAGAAGAGCTCAGCTTGACCAAGAACATGGATGAGTTTAGAAGTTGATTCTTCCCTCAGATGCTCCACAAGGGGATGCAGCCTGGCTGACATGTTGAGATCTCCAGATGAGGGTGGGTAACCCAGCATGTCATGCTTGGATTTCTCAATGACAGACCTGTGAAATAATACATGACTGTTGTGTTCAACTGATGTCGTTATGGTGATGTGTTGTAGATTTAGAAAACTAAGACGATGTTCATATAGATATAAAATGAGCATGCATCAACTACTTAGCTCTCAAATGAATGAGAGAATCTGTCAGATGTTACAACTGGGTCAAAGAAGAATTCACAGAACTGCACATGTAGGCAATCAAGTGAAAAAGATACGAAAGTTGTCAATATCCACATAATGATGATCAATTCCACTTCCAATGGGCAAAATTCATTTGTTACTATGAATTGCTCTGGACTGGAGGCAGAGAATAGAATAATTGGTATTAGTTTTATACAGTTTACAAAGTTCTAAGATACCTCAAAAACAATGAGAGGAGCAGATAATCCAAAGAATGCTCTAGAAAGGCATCTAGTGATCTTAATTTGCTCATTTTAAAGTCTCTTACAACTTTTTCAGAGGAAGAGTGTGGAAGTACAGCCACAACCACACACATCAATTATTGCTTCCACTACATACCATCACAAAGAAATTACAGAGTGTTCGGCACCGTGGTATATGACTGTAATCCCAGTACTCTGGGAGGCTGAGGCAGGAGGGCTGAAGGCTCAAGCCCAGCCCAGACTATTTAGAGACCCTGTCTCATTATAAAACAAATGAAAAGGGCTGGCATGTGACTCAGTATGAAAAGCCTAGGTCCAATCTCTAGAACTTCAAATAAGAAAGGAAGGAGGAAGGGAGGGAGGGAAGGAGAAAAGGAGGAATGGTGGGGAGGGAGGAAATTGTTTTTGTTTTTGTTTTTGTTTTTTTTGAGACAGGGTCTCGCTTTGTGGTTCAGGCTGGCCCTGAGCTCAGCCTCCAACTCACATCACAGCAATCCTCCTGCCTCTGCCTCCCGAGTGCTGGGATTACAGGCATGAGACACCACGCCCGGCACTGTGGTATGTGGTGCTGGTTGCTGCTGGGTGTGAGTCTCCACACCCAGTATGGTATGTGGTAACCGGGGATCGAACCCGGGTCCTTGTGTTTGCAAGACAGGCGCCAGAACCACTGAGCTAAATCCCTGGCCCATCACAGCACTTTCACATTCATTTTGTCTCATTCTTTCATCTCCTCAGATTCTTGCGGGTAAGACAGAATAGCCAGCAGTAACCTCCTTCACACTGCTGAGGAGACTGAGGCCCAGGGAGGGTCAGGGAGTCCCAGGGTCACAATGACAGGACATGGCATCACCATGGGTCTCTTCTATTCCCACTGACGACCTTTGTTCACAGCTCCCCTGCCTCCCAGTCCTCAGGCAGGAGCCTTCTGCTGTCAGCCCTTTTCCCTCCACACTGCAGGTCTGGCCCTGGACTGGTAATGACTGTGGCCTTGGAACCCACCGTCTGGAGTGCAGGCTGTACTCTTCAGGCTCTGCAGAGCCTGCCTGTTCCACCCCCCAACATACTACCACCACACTCTTCCTACTGAGCACTGAGCACAACGTGCCTGTGTCCCCTTCTCTTGTTCCAGTAGCCTGACAGGCCCCAGAACAACATCCAGGCATGACTTGTCCAAACCTGCTGTGCCAAGGCCACCTGCTCTGCCTCCTGGGCTGCCCGTCCTGGCTACCCGCCTGCCCTGGTTTCCCATTGGCATAGCAGCTGGGAAGTCATCTGTGAGGCCAGTCTGCTGGGGCCTCTTCCCAAACCATCCTCCGGACCAATGCCAGGTGCTAGTGCGGGACAAGCCACGGATGCTTGGCCAGGCAGCTGGCTAGCAAGCAGGCCACCTGCTCAGCTTGCAGGGTGTGAAGCTTTTGTTTTGCTCTGCCTTTTGAGTTCAAGAGCTAAGAGCGTCCGAGCTGAGCCGCTTTGGAAAGAGCCTGACCCTCCCTGACTGTTCCAAAGGGGTCACTGAAGCCCAGAGAGGACTGGGATTCTGGGTCGGTGCTGGGCCTGCTGGACCTAGCAGGATTAGTACAGATTTGTCCCAGTGTTCTGGGACAGTGTTGTGGCTCCGCAGGTGCAGATCACAGGGACATGGGATGCAGAGTAACCAGGACTTTCTGATGTCATAAAGCAACAAAAGGACCAACTAGTCCAAGCCTTAGAGCCCAGTATGAGCGTAGTTGTGTGACATCAGTGTTTCAACTTTCTTGCTTCTTGTCCCCTTCTCTATGTGTGTATTTGCTAGTGTCCCCTGAACATGGACTACACTTAGAAGACAAAGAGAGACAGATATTTCCAGGGATATTTCTGAGGCCTTGGAAAGCATGAAATGAATGTGATCATGAAGAACCATATGGAAACAATATAACTAAACTCTTAGAAATTTACCTTTGTGAAAAAAGTCATAATGCTGAAATGATCTTAAAGGCTATTTAATGAGTTACTGACCTTAACAAAATGGAATCTCAGTTTTACATATTTTTAATGTATATTATTTATTGAAATTGCAATAATTTTTAAAAAGGTCCAGATGTCTTAAAAATAATTCTTGAATATTTTTGAAATGCATTAGTTTTTTTCAGATAGAGAGAGAGGACATCCAGAGGTAAAGAGGGAAAGGAAAGAAGAAGAGATAGGAAAAGAAGGAAAAATGAAAAGGAAAAGAACCCAAAAAAAGGGGTGAGAAGGAAGGTGATAAAGGAAGGCAGAGAGAAAGGACAGAAAGGGTTGCTGATTTTGTCTTGGGCTCATCATGTCTATAATGCCCTATGGAGAAATGATCCCTCTCCCTGGGCCTCGACTTCTTCATCAAAATCCTTGGCTTGTGGCTGTCATGAGAGATGCTGGGCTAGGCAGATGGTCACAGCAATATTTGTCTTTGGATGACCCCCGGCTAAGCCTCTGGGAACCGACATTTGAAACCTAGTCTCCTTCTCACTGAGCCTCAAATTATGAAATGAACAGTTGGAGCAGATAAGCCAGCTCGCACTCCTCTCCTTGATCTGTAAAGAGGGCCTGGACGGCTGACTGGGAACCAGCAAAAGACCAAGTCAGAGTCCAGAAAGCTCCGGCCCCTGCAGGTGTAGGGCCAGAAAACTCAGCCAGCTGCTGCGAGCCACTCCTCACTTTCTCCGCAGTTTGGACCCTTTGTCCTTTGTGTTTGAAAGTCCTTCAGCTCATTTTTGACCCTCTGCCTGTTAGCATGTAACTTCTATGCCAAGAAACTAATGGGAGGTATAATAGTCAGAGCTGGACAACTGGGGAGGAATGGTCCGTGTCAACTCTGGAAGTCCCAGGGGTGCTCGCAGCTCCTTTAAGTGAGTCATATTAAAATGCATATTATTCGTGAAGTGTCTGAACAATGTCTCTGAAACTAAGATGTGTGAGGATGGCCAGGAGCCCTGAGTTCAGGTGACAGTGAGCTGAAGAACCAAAGGGTGCTTCTGCATGGATATGAAATGCTGCCTATGGTCCCAGGGGGTACAGTTTACAGGAGCCAGCTTGGATCATGGCACGAGCGACACCTGCTTTCACTGCATCACAACTGAGTCACATCTTCAGGCTTTTCGGGAGGTCCCTGTACAACCATAGTACTTCCATGTTAGCCAGGAAGTTTTTGTGATAGACAGAGGGGACACTGAAGCAAGGGCTCTGCTAAGGGAGCTCCGACAAGTTTGGAGCAGAGATAGGTTCTGTGTACTGTGTCACCAGGAACTTGAGAGCTAAGGCAAGTTTCCTTTTCATCTGTGCCTAGATGAAGCTGGCATTCAAGACCCATAACCTCTTGGTAGCCAGTGGGCAACGAGGCTTAGGCTGTGACTTGCCTGGAGGAAGTGAGAGGGGGACCCAGTGTCTGGCCTGCCCTGTACTTCCTCTGCCCCACCAGGTGGCCTCGTCAGGCCTTGATTTCCCAGCCTCAGCACACCAGGGCTGCGGGCATTGCAAAGCCCATGAAGGGAGGCAACATGCATCTAAAATCTTGGGCCATTAAGGAGGAGCTAAGAAATAAAGGTACTGCTTGGATCAGGAACTGGAGCAAGAAGATACCTGTCATAGATGGGGAAGACGCCATATACCTAGGATCAAATGCACATCTGATAAGATGTCTGCAGTGTGCCACTGGGAAAATGGTGACACTGGCAAGGTACACAGGGCTGGCGGAGCAACGTGCTGAGATCTGGAAGGCAGAGGACGTGGGTGTCCAGAATTGTTCCATCTGCCTTGTGGCCTCTGCCTGTGCAATGTGGAGCACCTACTGTATGCCATATGCCGAGAGATATATGAGTGATTTCACCTGTTTCTTCTACTCTGGCCCAGCATCATGTGCCTCCTCCTCTAGCTGAGTGCTTCTGTGTTCAGCAGAGTTCTCCTTCAGGCCTGTGTCACATCCTCCATGAAGCAGTCTTGTCCAGTAAGGGTCAGCTAACTGCTGTCAGACTGGGCAACTGGGGCTCAGAGCATGGAGTCATGCACAAGTCACAGGCTTAGCCAAGATTCACCTCAGTGCTGTCCAATTCCAAACCTGAGCCCTTTAACCCTGTTTCTCAAGAAAGTCATTGTCTGTTCCATCTCAGAGGCTCACAATACTTCTTGTGGTGTTGATATCCAGAGACTGAGCAGGGCCAGAAACCAGATCTGACAGAAATGGTTTGTCCCAGGAGACAGCAAGAGTGATGGCGTTCCCAGGAGGGAACCTTCTGGAAGGTGCTGACCAAGCCAGGTGCCATGCAGGGCAACTGGCCTCTCCTTTGCATGGCTGCCAATCACACAGGCTCATCAACACCAGCAGAGTCAACAGCAGCCACAAGTAGGGTGAAGACAAAATGCCCATTGTGGGGACAAGAGGAGAGAGGCAATGCTTCAAGCTGTCAAAGCAAAAGGACAGAATAACCCTCTGCCCAGCTTGCCCAGGGGCCAGCCTCTTCTTGTGACATGGGCACCATCCCAGAGCCATATCCCCCAGACAGCTTGGCAACAGCCTTCCCCCATCATGCCAGGCTGTTGAACAGCCCACATTCCTGCAGTCTCCCAAGATGGGACGAAATTTGGGGCAATGGGAACTGAGGCAGAGCCAGCTGGACAGTCCTAGATGGGCTGAGAAGAGACTGCTAGACCAAGCCAGGAAAGAGCAGTGGCCATGCTGGGAGAGTGTGAGGAGCTGGTGAAGCTGGAGGGCAGGAAGGGAAGGGGGAGGGACCGCACAGGGTTATGTGAGCCAAGTCTGAGAGACAGATACTCCGAGAGAGACCGAGCCCGAGACAGACAGGCAAGCATAAATAGAGACGCAGACAAAGATGCTGCTTAGCTTAGGGTGGGGATATAACCCTATGAATCTAGCCTACTGAGAAGATACTAAGTCAGGCTCTTTTACTACTTGCACCTGCCAGTCACCATAGCTTGTCTACACAGTACCCCGTAAGTCTCAGTCATCTCCCCTCTGGGTGGCGTGGCTGCCTGGGAGCTGTGGCTCACTGCCACCTCCTCCCATCTCAAGAGAGGCTCGTCCTATTATCACTAGCTTGGGAAAAGATTGAAATTCAAAGTACAATTTTTACGGAATGCAAATCCCTTGCATATCATTGTTAAGTGGGAAAACTGGAGGCTGAACCATCATATGTTGGGGACCATCTGTATGCCGTAGAAACATCACACTTGCGCACATCCTATTTGCCCTGTGTCTCAAGAGAGTTCTGACTAATCCACATGATGGAGAGTCACCGGTCATGGCTGAGCAGATGCTACAACAGAATTTTGGAACAGAGATGACAGGCAAAATCCAAGACATGTAAATTCCCTACCCTACCCCAAACATCTCAAGACACAAAATTCTAGGAAACTATTTAAGAATTTCTCATGCAGGGAAACTTTATGCAGCAGTTTCAGCACAGGGCATGCATGCATCACCTGGGCACTTTGGGCGGGAAGGCCATTCCCAGGGTGCAGGGCTCTGGCCCAGTTTGGAGGAAAGTAGAGGACAGGATGCGAGTTACCTCCAGGGAGAACTCCCAAAACAACACAGATTGACCAGTGCCTCTGAGAATGCCGCTGGGGCTATCTGAGTGCAGCATGGAGTGGCCACTGCTGCTTTTGCTGTGCCACAGGCTCTGGATGGCAGGGAGCTAAGAAGAGAAAGAACCAAATTAGCTGCAGAGCATGTATAAAGCATACGAAGAGCACAAACAGAGCATGCGCAGAATACATGCAGAGCATGCACATAACACGCACAGAGCATGCACAGAGCTCACACAGAGCACAACATGCTCCCATGACCTGGCTGGCCCAGAGGAATAGCGAGAACAAACGGGAAAATCATTTTCCTTCTTCACTGGCTCCTTCCAAACTCATATCCAGTGAATGGCACCTGCTTCACTCCCATGGTTCTCACCACAAAGGAGTCTGGGAATTGAGGTCTTGGCTGTCCAAACTCCCCCCACCCCAGGAGCAGCATGGGATGGAGCAGGAGCTTCCCTGGAGACTGCAGAGCCTCCAGCAGCTCACACAGGCCGCAGTCCTGTCTCTGATTCTGTGGCCTCTTCATCTTCCTGCCTTCCTGGGGTGAAAGAGCACAGCTGCTCCAAGCAGGAAAATAAGAAAACTTTCACTGCTCTCCGCTCTCCGGATGGCAAGTGTGTGGAGAGAGTTAGCAAGAGGTGGGAATTTCGGTCCAAATGCAGCTGAGATCATATCTTGGCTTTGTTCCCCACAAATGCATAGTTATTTGTATTTCAGCATAAAATCCTAACTCCTAGGACCTGATGAACAAAGGCAGCCCATGGCGCATTCCCCCAGAGGCCAGCCAGATGGAAAGCCCAACGGAATTTCACTTTGAAGTGTTCTGTGTTATCTGGCTCATTTGCAAAAGAAATGAGCTTTATGGGATGTTCAAATGTTTCCAGACATAACCAGTCGCCCCAAGCGAGAAAGAAGTTATATTCTCCCCTTCACCTTGTGCAAATGCAGGCGGCGCCTGTACCCAGCAGTTAGAATCAAAACGTTTTTCTTCTCCCGGGTCTCCCAGATGGCAGCAGGAGGGGGTCAAAATTAAAAAAACACCTCCGATCAAGCAATGATGGATTGGTTTTCACCCCACTTTGACTGCAGAATCAGAAAGACAGTGTGACGGGTCTAATGAATTCCACACGCATTTGTCACTAGAGTCCTGCAAAATCGGTGCTCAGTCATGTAGCATTGAAGGCTCTGTGGAGTGAGGAAAAGCACAAAGAGGTCTGAGTTCAAATCTCAGTCCAATAACTTCTATTGAAAGGCTGCCAGAGAGTCTCTGTTTCCTTTTCTTGTAAAATTAGCTTACAAATGCTGATGGCATGCTGGGCATGAGGAGGGTATGGAAGGGCTTCAGAGATCACAGAGGGCTACCTCATGTTCAAATCATTTCATCTGTACACCTTCTGATTCTGTCACACCAAGCCACTTCCTTCCTGAAGATAGAGCACGTGCCAACATCGTGGCTTCGATCGCACTGTTCCCTCTGGGTACAGGGCCTTCTGTCACCCAGTTTCCTGCAGTCTTGTAGATACTGCTCTTGTCCATTGGAGTTGGGGGCTGGACAGAGTACAGTGCATCATCTATCTGGAAAAAGGTTTCTTTCTGGTTACTTTCCAGTAGTGCAGAGTCTCAGGGCACCTGGAACGAAAGACCAGAAGGGCCCCCAGCAATCATCCTGTCCAATCCTCGTTGGCAGGCTAAGAAAATGGAAGCTGAGAGAGGCCAAGGTGTGTTTTTACAGAGGGCAGGTTCCTCAGCAGAGGCTCGGGGACCCTACAACACCTGGGACATCTGGCCAAGCTCCTGGGTCTTTTCTTTTTCACAGTATTAATCAGGATTCTAGAGGGAATATATGTCTATTTGTCTGTCTGTCTATGTATGTATGTATATCATCTATCTATTACATTTATTTTAAGGAGCTGACTCACCTGATTATGTCTCAAAATCTGCAGAGACACAGAGGATACTGAAGAAAAATGGTTTTGCCTTTTTAAAAAAATTAAAATGTTACTTGGCTAATATCACCTTCCTACTCCCTCACAAATATATAGAAGACTAAGGTGGACAGAAATGGACTCTCCAAAGTAAGACATATCACCCATACAAGACAGGTAAACCTTCTCAAATTCATCTTATGAAGTGCAGGCAAGAAGCTCCTTATATTTCCCCTGCTGTTGGACTGCCCGATCCTAGGGCCAGACAAGACTGGGGAGGGCTGCCACACCATCAGTCTCCCACCACTCAGTGCCATCCGAATACTTAATTCATGCCCAGATTCTCAGAGAAAACAGCCAAGGAAGTCTCTGGGGAGATTGAGGCAACAATGAGATACGTTTCACACCCACAAGATTGGAGGTAAGGGCCGGGGAGTTAGCTCAGTGGTTCTGGCGCCTGTCTTGCAAGCGCAAGGACCTGGGTTCGATTCCCCGGTAACCACATACCATACTGAGTGTGGAGACCCACACCCAGCAGCAACCAGTACCACATACCACAGTGCCGGGCGTGGTGGCTCACGCCTGTAATCCCAGCACTCGGGAGACAGAGGCAGGAGGATTGTGATGTGAGTTTGAGGCTGAGCTCAGGGCCAGCCTGAACTACAAAGCGAGACCCTGTCTCAAAAAACCTAAAAAAAAAAAAAAAAAGATTGGAGGTAAGCCTGACAATAGAGTTTAGCAGAAGATATGGCCTCACCAATTGTGTTCGTGCTTTGATGGCTCGTGGTAAATGCTTTATCATCTTCTATGATTCATCCACAGTGTTTGCTACTTCTGAGCATCTTTCCTCTTCCTTCACTTAGCTTCCCCAGGAAACCACACTAGCTAGGTTTCCTCTTCACTGGAAGCTGCTCCACATTCTTCATCTATGGTTACACACACACACACACACACACACACACACACATACAAACACACATTATGGGAGGTATGCTCCAGTGTTCAGTCCTTGGATGTTTTCTCTTCACTGTGCACATTTACGTTATTTTAATTAGTAATGTCTGAGATCTGGAATATCCCCCAACTGGCTTAACTATCCAGGGAAAGGCTTCTGGAAAGTGACTGGATCAGGCCAGCACTGTAAATGATTTATCGTTGGAGATGGGGCCTGGTTAGGAGGGTCATAGGAGAGTGGGATCAGGCTCCACCTCTCCTCTCTCTGCTTCCTATCCACCATGTTGTGAGCAGTTTTCCTCCACCATGTCTTTCCTGCCTTGGAATCTGACAACCATGAATCATGTGAGTCAAAAACTTCTCTTCTAAATTGTAAGTGTCAGGTCTTTTGTTCCAGTGATGAGAAAGTGACTAAGACATGGTCTCGTAGCTTTAATACCGTCTAGTTGCTGACAATCCCCAAATTTACATTCATATCCCAAATTTTCTCTTGGACTAAGGCTTGGATTTACAGCTATCAACTCAATATCTCCATGTGGTTATTCAATGTAACTGAAAAACACAAGAAATGATGAAAATTTTATTAAAATAAAAAATACCTTGCCTCAAAACACTTACTCTTCCTTCACACACACTTATTCCATTGTTCTTGCCATTTCCTGAAGCAGTCCTGGAAGTCCTCTCTTGTGACTATCTCTAGATGTGCTGTTATGGCTGATTTGATTCAAAGCATTTACATCCTTTCCTCCTTCCCTCTCACTCTGCTGTAGCCACACGAGCAGCCCCCTGGATTTATAGTCTGTCAGACACTCCCATCTCGGGCTCTCAAATAGCCACACATCTACCCTCCCACATCCTTTGAGTTTGCTCAAGACAGTTTCTCGGTGAAGTCCAGACCACCTTCCCTCAGCTCCCTGGAACTCCCTACTTTTCTCCCATCATCTTCTATTTCTTTGTAGCTTTTCTCACTTCTGAACACACTCTGTAATTTATTTATCGTGTTTGTTATCTTTTCCCTCCACTAACATTGTTAGAAAGAATTTCAACAAGGATTGGAAAGCAGGCGAGGAAAAGAAAGACCAAGCAGCAGGTAGGACTTCAGCCCCACACGAGTCCAGAGTGACAGCCACTCTCACTGGATGAGCTCTCTGCACGCTGCCATCATCCTCACGCACTCTGGGAGCTCAGCGTTGCCCAGGTCATGACCAGGAGTCAGTTTTTCAGGCCTCCTACTTCTTTATATCAAGACAGCTGAGCCGAGCTGTGGCCCTAGTGGCAAAAGAGGCTGGGCAAGTGGATAGAGTAACTTCTACACTGCCTTCTGTATTCAATACTTTAATCATCCCTAGAGTGCTTTTAATACCTAATATAAAGTAAATGCTATGTAAATGGCACTTGTATTATACTGTTTATGGAATAAAAACAAGCTTAAAAGCTGCGCATATTCAGTAAGATGACTTTTTGGATCCATGGTTGATTGAATTTGCAGCCATAGAACCCGTGGATATGAAGGACTAATTGTATTGGGCCCAATTAATACCAAACACACAAAAAAAGGTTCAGATACTGAACAGCTAAAAGAAAAAGGACAAATACTTGCTACATGGAGGTATATTAGACCACAAAGGGACTCAAAAAATCCCAAAAGATAGGATTTATACAGGCCATCTTCTCTTATCATAATGTAATAAACCACAGCTGTTTTGTTGATTAGGTTTCATCCAAACATGAAAATGTTTCATTTTCACTATGGAATTAAAACAGGCAACAGTCCTAAATACCCCTCACTTGTAACATTCCATTCAATGCAGCAAAAAGACCCCTTAAAGCTGACATGAAATTACAAGTTATACAGAGAAATATAACTGTGTTTTAGAGGGTCAAATATAACTTCAAAAATGAGCTTCACTGGAAATATTTATTTATGATAAATTTAACGATTTTGTGTAATGGAATTTTTTTTAAACAGAAATTTCTATTGAGAAAATTGTAGACATGTGTGCAATTGGAAGAAAATGCGCAGTAAAATCCCCAGGACCCCTTCACTCAGCTTCTCCTAATGTAACTTGGGGTAGCACGAGAATATAAAGTTACAATCGGGACACTGGCACTGAGCACATCCGCTGGTCTCACTCAGTTTTCCCCATTCTACTTGTGCTCACCTGGACGCCTCTGTTTAACTCAATACCACATTACCACATGTGTAGCTGGGGTACCTATCAGCAGTCACAGCACACAGCCACTCCGACTCCTCACGCTGCCCTTTTATAACCACACCTTAGTCCCTCTGGTGCACAATGAGTTTCACAAAAATATGCAGTCATATAACCATCTCTGCGACAATAATTAAAGCAGTTTTCTTGTTCTCAAGATGTGCCCTTGTGCCCAATACAGTTAGTCTCCCCCCCATTCTCCATCCTAGGAAGTATTGGCCTGCTTTCTATTACTATAGTTTTACCTTTTCTAGGATGTCATATAAATGCAGTCAATATAAAGAATATAATAGTTATCCAATTGTTGCAAATATTAGTAATCTATGCCTTTTATTACTGAATAGTATTATTTGTATAGACATATCAGATTTTATTTATCCTTTCATTTAAAAAATTTTTTCTTTCTTCATCATGATCATATTTTATCTGAATATATGGATTATAATAATTGTTTTAGTAGTTCAGATTTGTCCTGAACTCAGCCTTGAACTCAGCAATCCTCCTGCCTCTGCCTCTTGAGTGCTAGGATTACAGGCCTAAGCCACCACGCCTAGCATTGTGGTATGTGGTTCCAATTGCTGGTGGATGTGAGTCACCATGCCTGACATTGTTGTATGTGGTTACCAGGGATCGAACCTGGGAGCTTGCACTTGAAAGGCAGGCACCAGAACCACTGAGCTAAACCCCCAGCCCTAGTGTTCCTGTCTGCTAATTTCTAATATTCTTTGATTTATTTCTACTAATTAGTTTTTCATTTGGTTATAGTCCATATTTTCCTACTACTTTGGTAGCTTAGTAATTTTTCTTAGATTTTGGATATTGTACATTTTACATTGTTCACTGCTGATATTCCTCTAAATACCATCAAACTTTGTTCTGGAATAGAAATCAGTTGGATCTTTAGAAGGCTTCCAGAGCAGTCTTTGGTGTTAATTTGGTCTCACTAATAAAACAAAACCCTCACTAATATGACCAAATCCCACTCGAGGTCCAGTATGTTTGCGTTGCTTGGGGGAGAATATGAAGAATTCCCAGCCGGGTGTAAGTTCATGGAACTACTCTAGTGACTGGCTGGAAATAGCACTAGAAACCAGAACATGAAAGGCCAAGCTGTAAAGAGTAATGATGTAAATATGTAAATTCCCTCTCTGGTTTTCTCTTAAATTTGTTTCCATTCAGCTTTTGTTCCTAACTGATTTGAAGTCAGTTGGGAGAGGAGGAGCATCAGTGAGCCCTGGCGAGCCCCAGAGCCTGGGTCTCACTGTGTTGACCAGAGGGAGATTTTCCTGGCCCAGCTTCTTTTTTTTTTTGAGACAGGGTGTCACTTTGTAGTTCAGGCTGGCCCTGAGTTCAACCTCAAACTCACAGCAATCCTCCTGCCTCTGCCTCCCGAGTGCTGGGATTACAGGCGTGAGCCACCATGCCCGGCACTGTGGCCTATGGTACTAGTTGATGCTGGGCGTG
>PVIR01021320.1:6056-29644 GCA_004026965.1 Petromus typicus
ACTGGGTGTGGAGACTCACACCCAGCAGCAACCAGTACCACATACCACAGTGCCGGGCGTGGTGGCTCACGCCTGTCATCCCAGCACTCGGGAGGCAGAGGCAGGAGGATTGTGATGTGAGTTTGAGGCTGAGCTCAGGGCCAGCCTGAACCACAAAGCGAGACCCTGTCTCAAAAAACCTAAAAAAAAAAAAAAAAAATTACTGATTATAAGTTTACTTCTCCAATTTCCATTTTATTTTTTCTTAATACCTTTTATTTGATGAAACTTTATTTTCCAAATCATTTGCTTCAAGAATATTTGTAATTTTTTATTTATGCTTTTTTTTGTGTATGTGTGGTATTGAGGATTGAACCCAAGTCCTCATACGTACAAGATAAGCATTTTACCACTAAGCTACACCCTTGGGCCTTCAATAAATCGGTTTGATGATAGCTGCTTTAATATCCTTTCAGATAATTACAATATCCGATTCATGTTGATGTTAACACCTATTGATTGGTATTTTGTATTCAAGTTATGATTTTCCCTATTTTTGGTATAGAAAAATTTATTTTTATTTATGTCATGGGCATTTTGGATATTATGTGATCCTACTTAAACCTTCTGTTTTAGCATGTATTCACTCTGTTGAAGTGTATAGGTCCTCACCCATTTTGTAGGATGTGCTTCAAATGGCCATTTAGTTTTCAGAGCACTTAGGCTGTTCTGGTTTGTTTGGTTCACCTGGCACCACTAGCCCTCACCATGAGACCAAATGGTAGACAGTTCTCTCAGCCTGCAGTCCAAGCCACATTTTACTAAAAAGGCTCATTCCAGTACACTGGGAAGAGGCCTGTTTAAGCCATCCTCTGCTGTTGGGGTGGGAGTCAGGAGACAGAGTCAGAAGATTGTGAGCCTTGACTACCTACCTTCTGTCACAAGGTGGATACTGGAAGATACCAAGCTGCTATGTTTTTCAAGACCTGAGGATCTCTAGAGAGTGGTTTTCATTTTCAGTGCCCTTGTGTAAATTGTCTATGTACTCTGTATTTTCAGGTTTCTTTTAGATGTACTAATGGGAAACAACCAGGGAAAGTTGAATTTTTGTTATTGCAGTCCAAACCCTAATAAAGCGTTTTTAAAGGTTACCTGGGACTATACATAATATAGCTCCACTGGCTAATATTATGTCTCTTTCTTCCTCCAAAGATGTTGTTATTGCAATTTCTCTGTGTATTTAAAACTTCTAACAACAGTATTACTTATTGAATAAAAATTTTTTTGCAGTGCTGGGGATAGAAACCAGAACCTCATGCTTGCTAGGTGAGCACTCTACCACTGAGCTACACCCTGTATCTTCATTCACCACTTGTATTTATGTTTAAAAATTTAAGAATATTTTTATATCTTTTTGTGCATCTTTATACACTTGCTTAATGATTAGTTTTTAGAAGATCTTACCTAAAATTTACTTTTTCAAAGATCTGTTTGAAGAAAAGATGCCTTGGGGAGGGCAGTTACTGGGGATTACTGAGATACACTCCAACTCTCCTTTTTTAATTTGAGACACAGTGGGTCTTGCAAAATTGTCCAAGCAGGCCCCAAACTTGTGATGCCTCCTGGTTTGGTCATCCAGAGTGCTGGGATGACAAGCATATGCCATTGCCAAAGCCAGCATACCTATCATCCCAGTACTCTGGAAGGTTGAGTCAGGCAGATCACAAGTTCAAGCCCAGGGAATTTAGCAGTGCCCTATTATAAAATAAAAAGGTTGGGGATGTAGCTCAGTGCAAAGGCCTGAGGCTTGATCCCCAGTACTGAAACAAAAAGGAGATAGCTTTATTGAATTACAATTTTTCTACTATACAGTTTACCCACTTAAAGCATATAATTCAATGAATGGCATTTGTATATTCACGGTTGTATAATTAAAACTTTAAAAATATATTGCAGTATTTATTGGTTTTTTTTCCCATAAACTCGTTATTATAATTTTATAATGAGAAATTTTGTTAGATTTTTAATATCAGAATTAGGATGAATTACTCTTTTTAAATTGTTAGCTTGAATCAAGATGTGGCAGCTATGAAAGAAAGCACCTATAACCCTGATAATTCAAGTGGAAATGGCAAACAGGATCGGATGAAACAAAGAAAAGCTTCCTGTCCCCGACCAGAGAAGGGAACTAAATTTCAGCTTACCGTTCTTCAGGTTAGTGTATAGTTACGGTTTGGTTATGAGTGTACACAGAGGTCTGGAAGGGCCAGGGAAAAGCAATACCATGGAAGCACATGTAGAATATTGTAGGACTCTGTAACCTTTTCCTCCATTAAAATATTTCTGATAAGACTATTATGTGCTAGTTGTTTAACTTGAAAATATAGAATAAATATGAGTAAGAAAATAAAAATCACTTGTAATCACCACTCAGAGGTAGCTCCTACTAACATTTTAGTTTCTTTCCATTTTTTGTTGTATGTATAATGTTATTAATCTTAATGCTATTAAGATTGAAATAGTCTAGGGCTGGGGATTTAGCTCAGTGGTTCTGGCGCCTGCCTGGCAAGCACAATGTCTTAAGTTCAATCCCCGGTAACCACATACCATAGTGCTGGGCATGGTGGCTCACACCTGTAATCCTAGCACTCGGGAGGCAGAGGCAGGAGGATTGCTGAGTTCAAGGCTAGCCTGGGCTACCTAGTGAGTTCGGGGCCAGCCTAAACTATAAAGTAAGGTCTTGTCTCAAAAAAAAAAAAAAATTGAAATAGTCCAGTAGCAAAAATGTGTTAAATTCTTCTATGGTAGGCACCCTAAATCACATTTTATCACACATCCATTTTATCATGTAATCTTTCCAAAGCTCTGTATGATAGGTAGTAATATACTCATCTTTATAAATGCATATCAAAGAAATAGTTTGCTTAAGATCAGTCAACTATTAAGTGATGAAATGAGATCTGAACTTAGATAAGACTAATAAAGCCTACATCTCTAGTCAATATGATACACATTTCCAGTGGCTATTTAAACCTATGTATAATTTTATATCTTGGGCTGGGGATTTAACTCAGCGGTTCTGGCACCTGCGTTGCAAGAGTCGGGTCCTGAGTTCAACCCCTGGTAACCACATACAATAATGCCAGGAGTGGTGACTCATATCCACCAGCAATCAGTACCACATACCACAGTGCCAGGCATGGTGGCTCACACCTGTAATCCCAGCACTCGGGAGACAGAGGCAGGAGGATTGCTGTGAGTTCCAGGCTCACCTGGGCTATATAGTGAGCTCAGGGCCAGCTTCAACTACATAGCAAGACCCTGCCTTAAAAAAAAAATTATATCTTGTCTTTTTAAAACTTTAATATATATCATGTATATGCTCTTTAATCAAGTTAGTTTTAAGTAACATTTAAATGATTGCATTAGCCCTTTGTATGAGGATACAATTTAGTCATTGCTTCTACTGCTTACTTAACCTTTTTCTTCTCTCTTTCTGCCAGTCTAATGTCTTAACTTTTTGTTATCTTCCCTTCTCTATCTGTATGTCTTCCTGTCTCATTTTCTCTCACCACACATCCTAGAACATAAGTTCTTTGTATCTGTCCTTTATTATTCTTTATGATACATCCCTAGAAGTAAAATTAGTAGATTGGAAAGTATAAAAATTTGGAGGCTGGAGGTGTAGCTCAGTGGTTTAGCATGTGCTTAGTATGTGAAAAGCCCCAGGTTCCATCTCCAGCAACAAAAACTATGAAACTTCCATCAGTTTCCAAATTTTTGTTACTAGAATAAGAGACTTTTATAAATGAATCACTGAATTTAGTTGTTGTGTTACATGTTGCTATAGTGATGATTGTAAAAATTTTCTATATAAATTTTGTTCCATTTTCCCATGGAGTCACATTTCTGACGCTTTTACTGAATAATTTTTCCCTATTATATTTTCTATAGAATGGCTGTTCAGGTGATATTTCACCAAAGAAAAACATAATCTTGTTAGAATCTGAAGTATTGCTGGGCATGGTAGATTATAACTGTAATCCTAGCACATGGTAGGCTGAATTACCATGATTTCTAAGCCCAGCCTGAACTATATAGCAAGGAAAAAATATTCTGAAGTATTTAAACCATTTTCCACATATATTTTATGTGAAATCTAGATAGTCCCTAAATAATTCGTACAGAAAAGACAGTGATTCTGAAACAGATGAAATGTGCTTGCTTAGGTTTCAACCGCTGGAGACAACATGGTAGAGTGTCAGCTGGAGACTCACAACAACAAGATGGTTACCTTTAAGTTTGATGTTGATGGTGATGCACCGGAGGATATATCAGACTATATGGTAAGTACAGTAAAGTCAGAGTATTTTCCCTTTAGTATTCTTTCTATTCTCTCCAATTCCCCCTTCATTTATTCAGAGGTATTTCTTTACAAAGGGCATCATTAGTTTTTAAAATCTCTACACAGCCACATTAGTTATGATTAAAAATAAACCATTGCATTTCCTCTGGTTTTAGTATATTTATCAAACAAATATGAAAGTGTTTCCTTTTTTAAATCTCTTAGTATATGTTAAAATCATTGATGAGCTTTTTAAGAGTAGGAAAAATTTATTGTGAAAAAGATAGCTTCCATCTGAGAGTGCCAGAAGCGCGACCAGAAAATGGGCTACCCCTGATGAACTTTTTAATCATAATTTTGTTACACCAATCACTGATTAAATCAAGATATTTTGGGGGGAAGCCTAAACACTGATAGTTTGTCAAGATACCCAGGTAATTTGACTATGTTAGTCTATGATTGAACATCGTCCATTTAAGTGCTCGAGTTATGTTCTTGCTTCATATAGTTTTTTAAATTTTCTTGGAATAGTTAGGGTTAAATTACTATTTTCCTTCTTTTTTAATAGTGATGTACCTACAGTTGCATGAATAGTGCAAACTGTCTTTGTTTCTGCATTGCTGGCTAAGTAGAAATAAACATTTTTCAAGTTCTGTACCTAACATAATTTTCTGAACATTTTTTCATAGTTTCCATGCATACTAAGGAAGGTCTTTGTGTCATTATCTTTGTGTTTTGTTGTACTAGGGATTGAACCCAGGGTCTTCACACTGAGTGAGCTACATGTTCCCTCACTACTATTTTTTAATTTTTTGAGACAGAGTCTTACTAAATTGCCAAGTTGCCTAGGCTGAGCTCAAATTTCAGACCTTCCTGCCTCAACCTCCTTGAATGCTGGAATGACAGACAGTGCCACCAGACTTAGTTTGTCTTTTTTTTTTTTTTTTTAATGTTTTTTGAGACAGGGTCTCGCTTTGTAGTTCAGGCTGACCCTGAGCTCAGCCTCCAACTCACCTCACAGCAATCCTCCTGCCTCTGCCTCCCGAGTGCTGGGATTACAGGCGTGAGCCACCACGCCCAGCACTGTGGTATGTGGTGCTGGTTGCTGCTGGCGTGAGTCTGCACACCCAGTATTGTATGTGGTTACTGGGGAATCGAACCCGGGCCCTTGTGCTTGCAAGACAGGCGATAGAACCAGAACTAAATCCCTGGCCCCTTAGTTTGTCATTTTTGAAGATGCTTCATTTTGTAATTTGTAGATTAAAAATTTTTAGGTTTGGGCAACCTAGTTTTAAACAGTGCCTCAGTTACATTGTCTATAAATTCCATATTTTGAAAAATACTGGTTTCTTGTAGGTTGTTCCAGTCTCACACATATCAGTGGTTTCAGATTAATTCAGCATATTAAGTGACATTTCATTGCTGGTCTTATGAATTGATTGATTTAAATTTTGTTTTTTATTTTAAGGGCTTTTTTTTTCTTGAGACAGGGTCTCACATTGTAGTTCATGCTGGTGCTGAACTTAGCCTCGAATTCAACAGTCCTCTTGCCTCTGCCTCCCGAGTGCTGGGATTATAGGTGTGAACCACCACACCTGGCACTGCGATATGTGGTACTAATTGCTGGTGGGCCCTATTGTATGTGGTTACCAGGGGTGGAACTCAGGACCTTGCACTTGCAAGGTAGGCACCAGAACCACTGAGCTAAATCCCTGGCCCTGTTTGTTCTTTTATTTTTTGAGAGAGGGTCTCACTGTGTGGTCCAGGCTGTCCTTGAACTCACAGCAGTCTTCCTGCTTGTGCCTCCCAACTGCTGGGATGACAGGCGTGCACTCGCTCTCGCTTTCCATTGTTGGTTTTAATGACACTTACATTTAGATAACTTATTTTTTTCTTTAGGGTAGTCATCATTAATTCTGTGTTATAATTTTGAAGAAACTAAATTCATTCTCATAAGCAGACTGATTTTTATTTTGGGACAGGTTGAAGATAACTTTGTGCTGGAAAATGAGAAGGAAAAGTTTATAGAAGAATTGAGGGCTATTGTAGGTCAAGCCCAGGAGATTCTTCACGCCCACTCAGCTGCAGAAAAGTCCATAGGAGTTGACTCTCTTACCTTGGAATCCAACAGTAACCAAGTAAGAGCAATTGTTTATCAAGTAGGTCTTTTTTGATATGTATTAGGAACTTCATCATTTATCTATTCATTTTTAATTCAGACAGGATCATCTGAACAAGTACAGATAAATTCTGCATCCACTCAAACCAGCAGTAAGTATATTTAATAAAATTTACAATTTGGCTTTTGAAGAAAGACATTTGGAAACTTAATTTACATGCCTTCATTGGAAAACATGTTAGCCAGTAAAGTAATTTGATAAATTGTTATTTTTGCACACTTTGAAAGGACTATATACCTCAGAGATAAGAATCAGTTCTCCAAATTTCCTCTAAGTATTAGTTCTTTATCTGATTAATTTATTTTTGGGTTGTTGCATGGCATGTTACCAGAAAAGCATTCACAGTACTGATGACCTTTAATGGCCTGTTTGAAACAACTGGTAAGTTACCTTTTTCTGATATAAGATGGATAGAATGTTTCTTAACTAAAATTATGTTCTAAGTTTGCCTTGTGTTTTAGTAGTCACTCATATCTTGATTTTATTTCACCAGTGATAATGGCTATGATCACTAATAACTTTTGTAAATCAGCAGATACACATCTAGATACTAAAATTGGGATTATTGTGTTATCTTTTTGGATGCCTTAAACTCTATTCTTTTCAGCTCTGCTCATGAGTACGTAAGAGTTTCTGGGAGAGGGTGAATAGTATAGACACATGAAAATCTCTAACAGATTGTTTTTTAAATTTGAATCTTTATTGGTACATTATATATACACATTACTATCACACTCAACATTGAGAATTTGTACCAGTATATGACACGACTTAATTCTCGTTTTTTTCCCATTCCTCTATTCAACCTACAACCTCCCACCTCCTATATACATAAGCTTTGTTTCCTTTTTTTTTTACCATCACATTTTTTCTTTCCCCTTGTTGCTTACTGCTATACTCCATTTCCCTTTTGAATATTTTCTATTTCACAATATCTATCATACATTCTAGAATTCATTTACATTTTTATTTTCTCATACCAGAGAAAAGATAAGATATTTACACATCTGTGACCTATTTATTCTCAAGGTACATTCATTTGAGTATGAATGACTCAATCTTACCATTCTTTATGGCAGAATAATACTCCACTGTATTAAAAATAAAAACCCACATCTTCTTTATCCAGCCTAGATTTAAAGGACTTTTAACAGTATGAGAGAGCAAAAGGTGGTATGAGAAGAAGGGAACCAAATATCCAAAATTTAGTCTGTTAGGATGTCAGAGTCCTTCTGTGTCTTATTTTTCCAGTTAGAGATCTGAACAGATTTCTAACCGACAAAGTAAGGTAAAGTTTAAAAGAAAGTTATTTGAATAAGTTTACAGAACAGGAATTAAAATATAGAGATTTGTTTTACTTTGTTTTTTATGTTGTCATACAGTGCAATTGACTTCTAATGTATAGTTTTATAAATTTCAATGCTTGTATAGGTTTATTTAAATACCACCATAAATAGGATACAGAATGGAAGATGTTGGGTGGTTTGGTTTTATTGCACTGGGGACCGACTCTATCCCCAGTCTATTTAGAGACAGTGTCTCACTCAGTTCCAGAGTTGTTCCAACTTGGCTCAAAGTCATAGTCCTCTTGCCTCAAGAGATGTAAGTTTTGACAGAAAAAATGCTTTCTGTTGAAAAAAAAACCAAAAAACCAAAAACCAAAAAGCAATTTGCTTCTATTTACTGTCGATAGGTATTGTGTACTCAGTTGTTTAAATTATTTGTCAGAGTTGGGAGATCTGGTCTTGTAATTATCCTATTACTGTTGAAAATGGAGATACCAAATAAATTGTTTTTTTTAACCTGGTTTCCTTAATCAGTAAGGTAGACAGATTGACAGTTGCCTAGCATATTAATTTTTTTGCTAATTCTTTCTACAGATGAATCTGCTCCTCAGTCATCCCCGGTTGGCCGATGGCGATTTTGTATCAATCAAACAATAAGAAATCGTGAGGCTCAGTCTCCTCCTTCTCTTCAGCCTTCGATGGCTACAGTTCCTGGGCTACATGCATTTCCCTGTAAGCTTTAGTTCTCTGCTAGCTTTGTCCAGACTAAGAAGATAAGGATGCAAAATATGTACCATATCTTTATCTTGTTTTCAACGGTACATTGTGCTTATGATAATTTTCATAGGCATTTTTAGAACATTTATGTTAGTGTATAACAAACCATTTTTAGTATTTATGGAAAAAGAAAAATATGTTTTTCTTTAGTTGAATTCTATGATATTTTGAGTCTTATTTGCCAGGGTACTCTCACACAGGTTCTCGTTTGTCTCTTAACTGTCATACTCCTTTTGAGTTTGGACTACTTCATGTTTTTTACTGGTTAGTATATACTTAGCTATTCTTTTGTTATTGTTCCAGGCTCAAGAAACACAAGTAATAAGGAAATATCACAGGAAACACTGCTCACTATAGAAAATAATCCATGCCAGCGTTCACTTTTCACCTCCAAATCAGAACATAAGGATTTAGTTGATGGTAAGATTTCTGAATGTGCTAGTGTAGAGACCGAGCAACCAGCTAGACTTTATCCAGTGGAAGATAACAGGCAGATAATGGCACCAGATACTAGTAGTTCTACTTATTGTGCTCCTTCGGATTGTGCAGTTCCAGTCAAATGTGAGGGACTCACCAACCAAACAGGTATGTTCATACCTGTGTATCCATGTCATCAAGCTGCCAGTAAGGCTAATGTGCTCATGGCCCATCCTGGTGAATCAATTCAGATTACTGGTAACTCTGTTACGACTTCAGCAATTGTGTCTGATCAAAATCCTCAGTCCTTATCAGTACAGCAGCCAACTACTGATGCAGAGTTTATTTCCCAAGAAGGAGAAACAACAGTGAATACTGAAGCAAGTTCTCCTAAGGCAGTCATTCCCACTCAGACCCCTGGCCTTGAAGCAACTACCTTTCTGCCCAGTTCTGTCTTGGAATCAGATGGGGAAAGACCTCCAAAAATGGAGTTTGCAGACAACCGAATTAAAACTCTGGATGAAAAATTAAGAAACTTGCTCTATCAGGAGCACAACACCTCTAGCATCTATTCTGAGAGTCAGAAGGATACCCAAAGCATAGACTCTCCATTTTCTTCTTCTGCTGAAGACACACTTTCTTGCACAATGCCAGAAGTTGTAGCCATCAGTCACTGTGGAATCCACGATAGCCCTGTACAGTCTCCTAATTTCCAACAGGCAGGCTCTAACACTCTGTCCAATGTGGCTGCGAGTCAGCCTGCTAACATATCAGTGTTCAAAAGGGACCTGAATGTGATAACTTCTGTACCCAGCGAATTATATTTACACGTAAGTATTATTCATCCTAATTCCTTTTTTGCTTTTTATTTTATAAACTCTCCTTAAAATTTGGTCCTCTGAAATGAAATTTTATGTTATGAGATTCTGAGATCACAGATACCTAAAAGGCCATAACTTAGGCTATGGATACTCAAAATTTCTCAGTCCAGCTGGCAGTTCTAATAATGAGTGAGAGAACACTTTGGTGAATTAGCTAGGAACTTGAAGCAATGTCTGTGTATTAATGGCAGAACAGAAACTGATAGTAGATAAGGAAAAACCTACTTTTGTATTTCTGTTTAATAGGAAAGTCTTATCAGTGTTCTGTTCAAAAGTTTTATAGTATTAAGTTAATCATAGTGGAAGAATAATTTATTTGCAAAAATAGATAAAGATAATCCATAATCCCATGACTTTGTACAATTTTTTTACATCAGTCTGTCTATGTCTATGTCTTTGCTACTTTCAGTCTCTCTCTCTCTCTCTCATATTGTTTAGTTGTACAGGTTCAAACTCTTCATCATTCCATGTCTGCCTCCTGAGTGCCTGGGATTACAAACCTATGCTGCCAAGTCCAGCTTTAGTATGAGCTTTGATGAGACCATTCAGACCATAGCAAATTCTCTTTTGGATTCTTTATTACTAATGCATAGAAATAAATTTTATCATTGATGTTGTTTTTGGTGATAGAGCTGGGCATGGAGATGCACACTTGTAATCCCAGCACTTGGGGGCAGAGGCAGGAGAGAAGTGGAACAAATTTGAGGCCAGTGAGTTCAAGGCCAGCCTGCACTAACCAGTGAGACCCTATCTCAAAAAAAAAAAATTTTTTTTTAAATAAAAAGTTTTCGGTGAATTCTTTTGAATTTTCTGTATACAATATAAGATTTTGTTGTCTGTGTATAGAGATTTCTTTCTTTCTTTTTCTTTCAATCTGTTAACCTCTTGCTTCTCATCACTGTCCTTTTACTTTTTGTGCTAAGTGAATTTCTCAATTTTTAAACAATTTGCAATTTCCTATTAAACTATTTTTGCACAAAGATGATATCTTTTCATTTCTAGTAATTTTAGCTCATTATTTTTCTCGTGGATCTAGTACAACCACATGTCAACAACAGAAACATTCTAATGTGTTTTAGGCTGTTTAGTTGCATGTAAATCACAGAATATACTTAAACTTAGATATATAGCCTACTATATATCGAGATTATATTGTATGGCCCATTATTCTTATGCTGCAAGCCTCTGAGTCATGGTAGTATATTGACTACTATAGGCAACTGTAGCACAATTATAAGTATCAGTGTATCTAAACATAGAAAAAGGTACAGTAAAATACTAAACATTAGTAATTTCCAGTTCTATTATAGCCATATGGGGTTACTTTTATATAGAATACTTTTATATTTTACTTTTATATAGAATAGTATACTTTTATATACTTTTATATAGAATCTGTTGTTGACCAACATGTTGTTATATGGTGCATGAATACAATGGTCAGGGAAAAATTTGTGGCAGTGACATTCACAGGTGCAGATATATTCAAATAATCAAAACAAAGCCAGTAGATAGAAGAGTATTAAGAGGTAACACTGAAGAAACAGATAGTTGATAGACTGTAACTCGTCCTTTCGTTGGGCCAAGGCTCTTTCTTATTGCTCATCTCTGTCACCTTAGTTTGTAGCATTTTTTATTCTTTTGTTTTTTCTTTATTGGGCTGGGGATTTAGCCCAAGTAGTACCATGCCCACCTTGTTTTTCCTTTATTTCTTTTTTATTTGTAGCATTTTGAAACACTTATTACTTAGGTTATAGCTTGCTTTTACTTCTTGCAGTCATATGTGGTTATGTCTCTATCTGTTTTAATTGTTATATCTGGTGATTTGAATTGATAAATTAAACTAGAACATATTAAATATGCCATCTTAATCCAGTTACAGCATAATAACCATATCTACAGTTTCAGGAGACCAGTGCAACACTTTCTGAATTGTAATATTATTCAGAAAGGATTTTTTTTTTGTCCTCATTAAAGTGGTATTACCAATCCAAAATGGGCCTTTGGAAAATAAAAGCTGATTGTTCAGAATTTTACTTTTAATAACTCCTTGTCTGCCTTCATGTTAATAATGCTTACCCAAGACAGTTATACCTGTTGTCATGTAGGCTCTTTTCCTTCAGACAAATGCTAAATCCTAATCTTTGTGCTTTTGTATTCACTTTTAATCTTGTAGATCAGTAGTAAGCACTGTCATGTTTCCCAAAATACTTATGGTTGTATATATTAGTTTGTATATTAATTATTATAGTAAATTTGTTTTTAAAGTATTAAATATAGCAGTTAATTTCAGGAATTTGTAAGGAGTATGAGTACAAAGACAAGAAGAAAAAACATTGATTTTATAGCCAGCATTGCCTTATGATACCCACTTTTAGAGAATGAACTTAAAATAATTTTGAGTTCATTTGTAAATTTCTTTCTGCTTACGTAAAATAAGAAACTTAATTTGCTGGGTTTTTTTGTCACTCTAAGAGCGTTAGACACTTTGTTTTTCTGTTGTATGTAGCTGACATCTTTAACTCTCTTAAATAGTATGAGAATAAGTAAACATTTCATTATAATGGCACATATGAAGGAAATAATTTTTATTTAAATTTTCAGTTTTCAGACTTGGCATAATGGTAAAAAATATTCCAGTGTAGAAAATTAATATTCTGCTCTTTTATTAATCTGTTGTCTGAATAATATTTTTAGCCAGGCTTGATAGCACATGCCTATAATCCCTGCACTCAGGAGGCTGAGGCAGGAGGATTGCTGTAAGTTTGAGGCCAGCCTGGGCTGCATAGTGAGTTCAAAGCCAGGCTGAACTATATAGCAAGACCCTATATCACAAAATTAAAATATATATATTTTTAAGAAATGAGATTTCATTACCAGAAGTTGAATACTTCAGGTTCAGTGTGAATAGTATCATTAATGCAGATATACCTAGTGTCCTATTTTTGTTTAATCCACATAAGAAGCCCCAATATACCAAAAAGATCTCTACATTACCTAAATTATTATTACTTTGTTTTCTTTCTCTTTTTCTATTTTATTTTATTATTTTATTTGGTCTCCGTTAGGAGATGTCTCCAGATGCTTCACTTCCAGGGGATCCTGAGGCCTATCCTGCTGCTGTGTCAAGCGGTGGAGCCATTCATCTGCAGACAGGAGGTGGATATTTTGGCCTAAGCTTTACTTGTCCTAGTCTCAAAAATCCTATTAGCAAGAAATCCTGGACTCGCAAATTAAAAAGCTGGGCATACAGGCTACGGCAGTCAACCAGCTTTTTCAAGAGATCAAAAGTCCGTCAAGGTAGTGTGCTTACAGTCAGGAACATAGACTAGGTAACATCACTTTTCATTTACTTATTTTTTTTTCATATACAAATTTTGCCACTTTTTCCACATAGCCCATGTATGTGACATCCTGCCATTAATGTCATTGCCATTTTATTTTTTTCCTTTTGTAACTAATTTGATTTTGCAGTTACTCATTTCATATAAATACTAAGTCTCAGAATAAATCTTACAATGTCTGACTTAGAGTTAGGGACTTATACAATGTTGCTTATTACATTAACACTTTTAACTGTTTAGCAGGAGTTAAACTTTTTCTACTTTTCTTCATTTTTGGTAATGTAAACAAATTTAGTCTTAACAAGCAATTTTCTTTCTTCTGCTTACAATTTGAAAAAACTTGCAGTGGAAACAGAAGATGTAAGATCAGCAGTTGCTCCTGATTCCATTCCTCTGACACGGGAGTCCACAGCTGATACTAGGGCTTCAAGTAGATGTAAAGCAATGAGTGGATCATTTCAGCGGGGTCGGTTCCAGGTTTGTATCTTTGGTTGAATCCTTGTTTATAGAGGCCTTATAAAAGGTAACAGCTGGTCTGGGGTTGTAGCTCAGTGTTAGAGCGCTTGCCTGGATATGTCAATGAAACCCTAGGTTCTATCCTCAGCACGGATGAAAAACAAAGTAACAGTATTGAAGATTGGTCTGTATGGTACTTACTTTATATGTACATCTTTTTATTTTTAAGTTCACTTCGCATACATCTCACCTTTTGAGGCCATCTGTAAAGGAAAATCTACAGAAATGGGGATTTTAGTATGTAGTGGACAGTACAGAAATGGTAATCATTTTTTGATGGGTGGGAGATGTTTTATAAACTTATTTTGTGCCCTATACAGTCTTGGCAACTTTGTGGAAATTTTTGATAAATATAAAACCAACTCTGTTTATCCAGTGGGCCCAAATACAAGACTGACTATTGGGAAGAAGATGGTCTTCTGCAGTTTTAGTACTATCAGTACATGAGCTTTACAGCAGACCATTCGCTTGTCTATGCTGTATATTGATGCTGAATTTCTTCTTGAGATTTATCTCTTGATTAGGTGGAGCCAGCCACTTTTACCTTTTTATATCTCAGGTGGTTACAGTTCCTCAGCAGCAGTCAGTGAAAACATCATCTTTTGGAATAGAGCATGGACGAGTATTCAAGGAAAAGCAGTCTAGTGAAGAAGCACTAACCTTTTCTGCAACTGCAAAGTCTCCATTGGTAGAAGTGGAACCTACCACACATAATCTTCAGACTTCTATTTCTTCTCAGACGTTACAAACTGTTCACAAAACCTTTAAAGAAGAAGATAAACGAATTCCCAAACAAAGTGACAGCTTCTTACCTTTAAGCACAGCTGGCGAGACTGATGCATCTTCAGTGACCCCAGAAAAAGAATTGGAAGAAATTTCAGCCATGGGAAGTAGCATGCAGTCTGGATCCAAAGTGTTGCATAAAGAAAGAGAGACGCTGGGTAGTGGGAAACAGCTTAATTCTAATAGTGAATTTTTGGTCAGCCTTGCTGGTAACGAAAATGCAGTGGCAAAAACTGGTTCAGAGAGTAATCAGTGCTTACCACTCCATGAACAACAAGCATATACACAAACCCAGAGTTCACTCTTCTATTCTCCGTCTTCACCAATGAGCAGTGATGATGAGTCAGAAATAGAGGACGAAGACTTGAAAGTGGAGCTTCAAAGATTAAGAGAAAAGTAAGAATTCTTTCTCTTCTGTTATACATCTGGTTATCCTAGGTTTTATAGAAGTTAATATTTGATTGGTAGCCAATTTAGGATTGGTGACATTTTAATGATTAAAACTTTTATGGTTTAAAACTATAAAACATGGTTATAGAAGACATTTTTGAATGTTAAAGTTTCTAGATGAAATATTTTTATAGTTTGAAGATTAATTACAATTATTTGCCAATATCATTTAATTATCCTTCTTGCTGAATTTCTCAGTCATTATCCTTCAGGGCTTCTGGATTAGAAGTTTATAACTATCCTTATTACATAATTACATATTTGAGTTTTTAAATGGCTAATGTATGTAGTCAGAGATAATTCATCTTCTTTAGGAAAAGTTAGATTTTTCCAGGATCATGCTTACTATTTGGTGAAAGAGGTCATCATCAACCTTTACTAATGATTTTGTGACACTCTGCTTTTTTTGTCATGTACTTAATTTTTCTTTTTCTTTTTTTCTTTCTTTCTTCTTTTTTTCGTTTTTTTGAGACAGGGTCTCGCTTTGTAGTTCAGGCTGGCTCTGAACTTACTATGTAGGCCAGGCTAGCCTAGAACTCACAGCAATCCTCCTGCCTTAGCCTCCCAAATGCTAGGCTTACAAGCATGAGCCACCATGTCCAGCATTGTGTTATGTGGTACCAGGGATCGAACTCAGGACCTTGCACTTGCCAGGCAGACACTGGAACCACCAAGCTAAATACCTGGCCCTGTCATCTACTCAGTTTTGTATTTAATTTTGTGTTTAGTTTTATAAACTAGGTCACATTTTTAATGTTAGTGTTAAATTGCTGAATTCTTTCTAAGTCCATTCATATGGTTCAGAATTCAGATGGTATTGTGCAGATGGATAATCATTAGAGCCTACCAGTGTACCGGAGCCCACCCAGTCTTTCTCCTGAGGGGCTCCAAACTCCTACCTGATTCTAGTATGTTTAGAATTACTCCACGTATGTACAAATGAATAAATGCATATTTTACTGTTTGTTTTTTCCAAAGTAGTAACATACTATAGACTGATCTTTTTTTAAAAAAAAATAGAAAAATCTTTGATTAGAAAGTTAGATGACAGATAAGGAAAGCTCTGCTCAGGTAGCTAGAAAGAAGTACACTCTGACAGAGGGGCTCAGAGGGGCCACCTGCAAAGCCAGAAGGCCAGTTTCCAAGGATTAGTTCATGGGGCAGTCTCCCTGATCACTGTCTCCTTCCTGGTGCCATAGTTCTGGAATCCTCATAGCTGAGGGATGATTTCCTTCCTAGGAAAAGGCTGTCTGTGTGGTGGTCCTTGTCATGTGGGGCTCGGCATTTCCTGGAATCCAGGGGACCACAGGGTTAGACAATGGCTCCGGGCATGTGAGTGTAGCTGATTCTCCTATAAACCTCTTATCTTATTGTCTTCATTCTTGAGGGGGGAAGAGAGCCTGGGAACTCTGCACACCTTTGACCCAGCAATGTTACTCCTAATATATTCCCCAGAATAGTACTTCTCAAACCAGTGAAGGACTGGTTTTGTTTTTGCTTTAGTTTCAAATCCGCTAGATATCTGAAAATCAAGTTTGTGTTCTCTAAAGTCATTGAATTCTAGGAGCAGTAGAGGGTAAGAGTAGGAAAAATTTATTGAAAGAAAGCTTCTAAGACAGAAGTGAGAACAGAAAATAGATTACCCCTACAGACTCTTCTTTTATCTTGCTTTTTCTTTTACAATTTCACTATATCTTAGATCTACAGCTATGTTTTCCATTTTTAATAGTTTCATAGTATACCATAATATATATAAATACACACACTCGTATATTAATTACTGGCCCCCGCTATTGATGACTCTGTGCCATTGCTTTGAAAAGTTGAAAAACTACTCAACAGTTTTTGAATGTACCGTATGCTGAAGAGAATTTCTACCCTGTTTTAAGATTTGTACAGCTTGAAAGCAGGGAGAGTCAGAGAAGAGATAAAAATATATGGCAAAAGCTGGATTTTAGCCACATATTTTTACATGTGTAGATAAGGCTTCATTTAGATGTTCTTTTTTAATACTTCTGTAACGAAAGCAGATTAAAATGCTTGGAAATTTCCCAGTTTTTAAGGCTTTACTCTTTTAAGGCTTAAATTCTAAACTGACATTCTAGTAAGAAATAATTATACTATTTTCTCTTCAACATATTCTGTGGGATTTTTTGTTTGTGTGTTTTGATTGGAGTCTAGAAAAAAAAAGTGTGAAGGTATCCTTTAAACAGTCGTCAATGAAAAGTCGTTGGTTTACTTTAAATATACATGATGTGATAAAAAAATACAATGAATGCATAAGTTAAAAATTTTATTTTAGTAAAAGACACATTGGTATTAATCTTCCTCCAAATCCTCCAAGTACTCCCCCTTACTTCAGATACACTTATCCCATCCTTCTTGGCAATGTGTCTTTTTTGCTGTAATAATTTTTTAATAGTTAAGTATTTATTATATATTTTAATTACTCCATATATAATATATAATTAAATATATTTATAATTATATATTAATATATAATTATATATAATATATAAAATCTTATTATATATTTATTCACACTAGTATATTTACATTGATACTTTTATAATAAAAATAAAAATAGTTATTAAAGTTGTTTAGTATTTATGATATCAGTGCTCTTGCTTTTTTACTTTTTTTTCCTTTTGGCGCCTAGACCCAGGGCCTCACACATGCCACATAAGTGCCCCTCTGAACTACATCCTCAGTCTTCTACTGCTGTTTTTAATGATTCTTTTAAGTCATTGTCATTCTTTTAAGTCATTGTTGGTTTCTACCTAGCTATAATGCTTATAATTTGTTTGTTTGCTTTTGAGACAGGGCCTTACTTTGTAGTTCGGGTTGGCCCTGAACTCACTGTGTTGCCCAGGCTAGCCTAGAACTCACAGCAATCCTCCTGCCTGTGCTTGCCAAGTGCTGTAGTATGTGGTCCTGATTGCTGGTGGGCTTGAGTCACCACGCTTGGCATTTTGTATGTGGTTACTGGGAATGAACTCAGGTCCTTGAGCTTGTTAGACAGGTGCCAGAATCATGTAACTAAATCCCTGGCCCAGTTATAAATATTTTGAATATGAAACATGGATTCTTATTATCTTACAGAATGCAAGATTTGACAGGTACTTTATTCTGAGAATGAGGGTATAGCTCATTGGTCGAATGTTTAACTGGCCTTCATGTTGTCCAAGGTTCAATCCCCCAGCATTAAAAAATAAGATAATTCATTTTATTCTATGTTCAATTTTCTCTCCAAGGATAATGATTCCAAAACCTAGAATCCTATATGGTCACAATGATGACCTAAATTTCTTTCTTTTTTTGGTACCTAGGATCAAAGTTGGGACCTTGTGTTTGCGAAGCAGGCACCAGAGTCACTGAGCTAAATCCCCAGCTCTGCTGACCTGACTCTTTAGACCTAAACTTTTTGTTGAGGATTTGTGTGTTATGTGTTTTAAAAGTAACATATGGGAAAATATTTTAAAATAAAATAAAAAATCAAACATTAGTCTCCCTTTTTCCTGTCACAATCTCACTTTCCGAAGGAAGTGCTGACATCTGTCTGGTATATAACTTGCTAATCTTTTTTCAGTTCATTTACAAATATAAAGTTTCTGTCTTTTACAAAACTGGGACTACAGTATACATGTTATTCTACAATATTTTGACTTAATATTGTGCCTATGGTCTTATCTGTGTAGATCTACCTTTTTAAAAAAAATGAGTGTGTGCTGTTAAATGAATAAGGATACTCAAGTCTCTTTAAATCCCTCCTTATTAGACATTTTAGTTTTTTATCAATGTTTTACTTACATAAACTATGCTATAGTAAACATCCTTCTAAGGTTTTTCTTTTTTATTAGTATATGTTTTCAGAACATAAGTGCATTCAGTGTAGGTAGTTGCTACATGCACGTGACATATCTTAGTTCTTTTTATATTCCTCCCTCCCTCTCTTGGTCTCCTTTCCATTTACAAAGGACCTTTCTCCCTGTTTCCTCCTGTCTGTCTGTTACTTTACTCTGTAATGGTTTTACACTTGGGGCTTCTCATAAAAGAGAAGCCATCCATTATTAATCTTTTTTTTTTTTAACGGTAGCAAAGATTTATTGAAGGTAGGAAAAGAAACAGGCTTTGCAGAGTGAGTTTGGAAGAGAAGTGCATGCTGCAGCATGAGGGCAGCCACCGTGCAAGAGAGAACACAGTGGCAAAAACTCTGTGGACTGTCCTTTTTGTGTTACTCATCCTCAGGCTGAGGTCCAGTTCAGGCTGTGCTGTTGACACAGGAGAGCAAGGCCTGACCTCCCCACTTAAAACATAAGCTTGTGTTCTCTAAAATCAAAGAGTGATTTTTAGGAACGACCGACGGAGGTTTAAGTAGGAAAATTTTATTGAGAGAGAAAGCTTCTGCCTAAGAGAGACAGAAGGGGGAACCCAGAAAGGTGGGTAACCCCCCATTATTTAATTTTGCATGTCTAATTTATTTCATTTAACATTATAGATTCAACATATATGTTTTCCTACTAATGACTTAGATGTATCCCTGCTGCATAGCATAGTAGTATTTGATTATGTATAAATACCATATTTTCTTTATCCTTTCATCTTTATATATACATGAGTATTTTGGTAGAGTAAATACTTAGAAGTACCTGAGCTAATAGATATATATGTTTTAAACTGATACTGCTAAAATTGTGTTGCAATGTAGCTGTATCATTTTATTTTCCAAACAAAAATATATGAGACCTGCCTGTTTTCCTCATATTATAACAAGAGTAGAGACTGGATATTACCAATCTTTTAACTTTAGGCCAGACTGATGAATTAGAAATATTTCATTAGCTGGGCAAAATGATGTGCCTGTAATACTAGCCACTGGAGAAGCTGAGGCAGAAGGAACATGAGTTCATGACAAACCTAGGCAAAATAATGAGATTCCATTTGAAAAATTCTTGAATTTTGTTCTTTTGATTAATAGTAAGGTGGTATATCATCACATTTATTGCTATTTGTATTTCCTCTTTACTTTTCATTTTCTTTGTCCTTTATTCTATGAGGTAGTCTCTTTTTTTTAAATTATCAGCAGCTATGTTTATATTCTGAATATTAAGCCATTAGTGTATATTGCAAATATTTTCTTCCTTTTTAAATTTGCAACTTATAATAAATTGTTGTGGTAGTTTTTGTTAACTTTTGAGTGTGTGAATGTGTGTTTATATGTATTTGTGTGTATCTTACAGTAGATTCAACGTTGGGTCTTCACATTGAGCTATATACCCATCCCTTTTTTATTTTTTTATTTTTTATTTATTTTTTTTTTTTAGGTTTTTTGAGACAGGGTTTCGCTTTGTGGTTCAGGTTGGCCCTGAGCTCAGGCTCCAACTCACACCACAGCAATCCTCCTGCCTCTGCCTCCCAAGTGCTGGGATGACAGGCGTGAGCCACCACGCCCGGCACTGTGGTATGTGGTACTGGTTGCTGCTGGGCGTGAGTCTCCACGCCCAGTATGGTATGTGGTTACCGGGGAATCGAACCCGGGCCCTTGCGCTTGCAAGACAGGCGCTGGAACCACTGAGCTAACTCCCCAGCCCCATCCCTTTTTATTTTGAAATAGGATCTTCTTGGCTGGCGTGGTAGTACACATCTGTCATACCAGCACTCGGGAAGCTGAGGCAAGAGGATCACCATGAGTTCTAGACCAGTCAAGGCTACCTATTGAGTTTAGGCCAGTCTGAACTACATAGGGAGACTCAAATCACCTCCAGCCTCACAAAAGAAACAGGGTCTTGTTAATTCCCTAGGTGGGACTTGAACTTGTGAACCTCCAATGTCAGTCTCCCTTACTGCTGGATTTATATAAGTATGTGCTACTGTGCTTGCGAAGAAAAAGTTAGTATTGTTAAACTATTTGATTTTAATTTTGTTTTATTGTCTTCCACTTTATTAACATTTCAAAGCTTTGTTATTGACAATTTCCTTATCTTTTTCTTTATAACTGATTAGTATATGTTTAGGAGGATATTTTCTGTTTTATCTTTTCCGGTACCAAGGATTGAACTCAGAACCTTGGGTTTGCAAGGCAGGCGTGGCACCACTAAGCTAAATCCTTGGCCCTAAGAAGATATTTCCCATCTTAATATTGTGAAAATAGTATCTCATCATTCTTAATATGCATTCTGTATTATACTTTTCTTGTACTGGTGTAGGATTTCTTGGCTCATTTTTGTCATGTCAAAGCCACTAAAATATTTTCTGCATGATTTTCATTCAGGCACATTCAAGAGGTGGTAAATCTTCAAACCCAGCAGAATAAAGAGCTACAGGAGCTCTATGAACGCCTTCGGTCAGTTAAAGATAGCAAGGCCCAATCTTCAGAGAGTCCTTTGCCACCTGCATCACCACGTCGACCAAGATCTTTCAAAAGCAAACTTCGTAGCCGGCCTCAGTCCTTGACACATGCGGACAATGGCGTAGCTGCAACAGGTAAATGATTCATAAAGGTAGTTTTCTGGTTATTACATGATGGTCGTCCTCATGCTATAGAGTGCGCTTCTTTTCCTACTTTTACTGAGCCCAAACTTGCTCTGCATAGCTTTTTTCTTTGCCGACCTTTAATAAAACTTCTAAAATGTACCAATAAAGATTTGAATTCAAAAAAAAAAAAAAACTTTGCTACTATTTTTTTAAAAACCTGGCTGTAGATCAGCAAAATTAGAAAAACAATGATAATATAATTTGGTTTTTATTAAGCTAAGGAAGTATACATTATTGTAAAATTCTTTATCTTTTTTGGTGTTAAATGTTCTCGTAGGAAATAATGATGAGAAGAATTGATAGCTATTGAAGAAGGGCTGAGTTTGTTTTATGTTTTCACTTAAAGAACAAATATCTGGACATCCAGTATCATTCCTTAAAATAGTTTTTGAAATATTACCGCTCATTGGGAACCTCTTGTATAGTATTTAGAGTTTGTTCAGGAATTAATGATTAAAAAATAAGCCTTTAAAATGTTTTCATGGCCTACCTGATGTAAGAGATTTTTATTTATTATTCATAAGAGTATTAGTAATGCAGCATTGGGCAGCTGAGAGATAAGGATTGTGAGTTTGAAGCCAGCCTGGGCTACACAGTAATACTTAAACAAATGGGTAGGGGTTGTGGTAAGAACATCAGCGAAATATCAACAGAACTTGTAGTAGTCTCAACAAAGTGCCCCACAAGATGTCCATGTACAGATCCCTGGAAACTTTGACTACCTTGGGTTATATGGCAAAGGAGGATTAATATTCCAGACAGAGTTAAACTAGTAATCAACTGTTTTTAATTTGGGAAAGATATTTTTGGACCCAATAAAATAACAAGGGTCCTTGTAAGGAAAGTGTAAGGAAAAAAAATTAAAAGTGGAAAAAAAGGCAAAGGGATGTAACCTAGTGGTAGAAGACTTTCCTAGAATGCATGAGATCCAGAGTTCAATCCCTTACACAGTACAAAATGTGTTTAGCAGGAGACAGGAAGATAGAGTCTGAGAAAACATAATGATGAGGGAAGCTATTTGAGAAGTATAATGCTATTGTCTGAGCATGAGGAAAGAGGGCCACAAAACAAGGAATTTAGGCATCTTCTAAAAGCTAGAAAAGCCAAGGAACAGATCTTCCAGAGCCTCCACGAAGGAGTGTAGCAATGTCAATGCCTTGATTTTATGCCAGTGAGACTTATGTGGGAATTCTACCATATAGAACCATAAAATAATAAATCTGTTGTTTTAAACCACAAAATAGTTGATAATTTGGTGGCATTCACCTATAAGATCAGCACTTGGGTGGCTGAGGAAGAAGGATCACTAAGAGTTCAAGGCTAGTCTGAACGACATAGTGGGACTCTGTCTCAGCAAAACAAAACAAAACAATGGGCCCACTGAATTCAAGTAAAAGTTGTTGAGGCAAGAAAAAATGTTTCTTTTATCTTTAGGCAAGTGAGGGTAAAGAATTAAGGATTAGGCCCCTCCTGGGAGTAGAGGTTGACCCTGGAAGATTGTGCCTTACCTTGCCCAGCTTGGCACAGGCCCTGGGGCCAGCTGGAATACATGGCAGAGACTGCTTCTGGAGTCTCCTCAACCAGGGTAACAGATGACAGCCTGTAGACCCATATGAATGAAGAAACTAATTACCCAGATGGAGAGGTTCGCAACAAGACTGAAGTGTTATCCTACCACAGAGACTGGGAGATGGGGGAGCAAGGCAAAAGAAAACCCTCAGTGTCCCCCACCTCTCCTAAGACATAGAAAGGGGACAGATAGGAAAATAAATACCAGGTAGTGGAACTCTACAAAAAGTTTATAAAAGGGGTAAAGAAACTGGATGAGTTCAAAGGAAAAATGAACCAGAGATTCATTTTTACTATCATTCAGTATACTCAAAGTGAATTTGAAGCAAATAAGTAAAAACTGGAAGAGCTATAGGTCACAGATGTGTAAATATCGTATCTTTTCTCTGGTATGAGAAAACAAAGCTATAAATGAGTTCTAGAATGTATGTTATATATTGTGAAATAGAAAACACTCAAAGCGTAATGGAGTGAAGGGGGGAAAATAATGAGATTATAACAAAAAGAATGGAAACAAAGTTTATGTA
>PVIR01021321.1:0-29551 GCA_004026965.1 Petromus typicus
TTATGCAGTAAGATGGCCTGGAAGCTGCCACTTTTGCTCTTTGGAGAAGCCAGATTCTGGGTAAAAAGTCCAACTATCCTTTGACAGTCATACCACAAAGATACTGAAGGTTGTCACATGAAGAGACTACATGGCAGAGAACTCCAATTTCCAGCTCACAGCCCCAGCTAAGTCTCAGCTGCCAACCAACACCAGCCTGACAACCCAGAGCAGTGAGGCCATCTTGGTAGTGGATTTTCCAACTTCGGTTATGCTGTCCTGACTGACAGCATGCAGACAGAGGCGAGCTACACTGGTGGAGACACTGCTCAAACTTCAGAATCAGAAACAAATTAGGGCATGAAGTTTCAACATGTTTGTTATATAGAAATAATCAAAATAGTGAGAAGGGGCCAATAGCTGGCATCTGGCTTGCGGGTGGAGAGCAATGGGAGCTGAAAGCAGGTCCAGGACAAAGCTTGAAAATTCAGACAAGTCACAATATTGGATTCTCAAGGGCAGCTGAGAGTTATAGCTGGATCCCAAGTGGACGGTCTGATTCAGCCATGAGAAGAAGTCTGGGGCAGAGCCAGGGAGAGGAGGCCCAGGCCATGGATAAGTGAAGCCAAACTAATTTTCTTGGGGGGGGGGTTTAAAAATTTAGATCAAGATGGAGTTTTAATTGGTTTTTCATAGAACTTGCTTAAAGAATACAACTACAGCAGATACCAAACAAAAACAAAACAGTGTAAATATCTGATTTCATAGGATATGGAAGTAAATGTACACATGTCCCCCACCCCATGATGGGGTGAATATCAGCATGAGATAAAACAAAGAAAGGTCAACTGTACCCATGCTGAGCACTATTTCCTTAAAGTACGAATGGGGCAGAATGGATGAGAAGGAGACACTGCAAGGTATTTGTGGTAAACTTTGTAGAGGTCTAATTTCTTGCAAGGGCCCAGGCATTGCCATCCAATACTTTTTTTATTTTCATAAAGTTTTGCGTAAAAAAACCTTTATATACAATTATATAAATACATACTCAGCAAACACCCTTCTAAAGTGAAGATTCTAGCACTCAGAATCTGTAGGAGGCTGTGTAAGCATCCTTTTTCCAGAACTCCATCCTAATTGAGTCTACCTCCAACTGTGTGTACATTCTGTGTGGTACATTAACATAGATCACAATTGATGCATCGTCACCTTAAAGGCACGGGATTTATTATTCTATCCATTTCTTCCTTCGATCACATTCAGAATGTCTTCAGTTTGTCGTGTCTCAGCAAAAGTTATGCTGAGGATAATGTTTACCTGCCTCTAACAGAGCTGAAGCTAAGCTAAATTATGGAATGTTCCTGGGCTGTTTCCTCTCTCTTCACAGAGCAGCACAGTGCTCCCTCATAGCGAGCTGCAGTCCTCCCAGGCTTGCTGCTCTTGTGCCCTTCTGACCCAGTCCTTCTCCCCAATGACTCACTCATCCTAATCAAAAAATAGTTTGTAACTTGTGAGTAAAATTGATTGACATGGTGAAATGCTTCCAATACCATTTACTACAAAAAGGCTAAAAGGCCAAACATTACATACAGTATGAAAAATCAGTAAGTGTGTGAATGCCATTATTTTAACTATTGACAGTGACACTACTCTAACGGAGGAACTATCTTCACTTCCGAAAACAATATTTAGGCACCTAAGTTAGAAGGGGAGGTAAGAGGTTAAATAAACTTGGTGGAAGTATGAATGACTTTGAGAAGTGATCAAACTGCTTTACAAAAACCATAACATGGACCGAGAGCTCAGGGGTATTTTCTGGTCCAGTAGCAGGCAGTGGTGGCTGGAGGAAAATGTGCGGGCAGTGGTGATGGTTGAGGAACATTGTCCGAAGGCCTGACTGAGGCTTAAGGAAAGGAGCTTATACCACGGTGTACACTTCCCTTTGGCTTTTAATTTACCAAAGGCGCGCGCGTGTGTGTGTGTGAGTGAAGGTGGCACTTACACAAGGTGTGCACTCGAGGAAAGTGGCAGACCTGGTAATGTCAGAATAACATCAGGGGAAGCAGGAATTAGAACTAGGAGCTATGAGAAAGTGAACTCTTGGATGAGCTGTTGAATTTGGGAAAGGCCTTTGGGTTCTCCAGCAGTGGAATGGGGCGTCATTTCATCTAGACTTCAAAATCCTTGCAATTCCAGCTGATCTCAGATTTCTAGGTAAATCTATAATTATGTAGCTAAGAAGAAGAATCAAATACTAAGACTAATATCTCATGATGGTGGGGATTACTTTTTGTCTCTAGAGTTTTTCTATTCTGTATACTCTCTACAATGAAAATATAGAGGAAGTTTTTTTTTAATGTACTTATTCTGAACTTCCCTAGCTTTAGCTATGAAGTTAGGAAAAAAATGATAAATCAACCTCATGCCTGGTGTTATTGACTAACGATATACAGTGAATGAGTTACAGTCATGAACAGGTGCAGAGACACATACGTTTTAGCCCTGGGCTCCTAGACCCTCCAATTCTGCAGCACAAAGGAGCAGAATCTCAGCTGCAAGAAGGTGTGCATGAGTGGAGTGAGGTAGCCCGAGAGTCCACCTTCCTGAAGACTATCTGCCCTTAGCTAAAATTGTGGATGAAGCTGGAAACTGGAAGAAAAATTGAGTCCCATGGGTGATGTTTGAGAAATAAAGAGCTCTCCAAAGCATCTACAAATTCCCCTGGATGTGTTTGCAAAACAAACAACAAACAAAAACAAACAAAAAAACCTGGCCCAAGAATGTATGGTGTTCTTTTACCCATTGTTTTTTTTTCCTTGGATTCATTTTTACACATTGAGATCTCTGCTCTTCTTTTGTCCTTCAGTTTGGATAAAATCCCAAATAGGCTGAAGCCCAAGATTTGTGGAGAGAAGTTTCAGGAGGAAGAGGATTATGTCTGTCTCCTCCAGTGGCATCTCTACTGTCTAGAACAAAGGGTCAGACAGAGGAAAGGTTCTACAATGACTAATAATAACATCTGTTACTAAGCGTTATTGTGGGACAGGTTGTATAAATGCTGTAAAGTAGCCTAACCTCAAGCACCAGTAGAACACATCCAGAAAGTAGTTACCCTTGAACCCCCGTCTTACAGAGTTCAAAAGCCGAGCCACGGGGAGGTTTAGCAACCAGTCCAAGTTTGCACAGATGGTGAATTGTGAAGCCAGGCTGTGAACCCAGGGGACCTGGTTTTAGATCCCATGTCCTGACTGCTTTGCTATGCAGCTACTCAAGAGATGGAAAGAAGAAATAAGAGAAGAGAAGCCCAGAGGGAAATGGGTTATCTTAAGTAGCTCCCTCCCTCTGATCTCAAGTGGGGATCCCTGGAAAATTATCGGCGGAGACGTCTGTTCACGGATTTCTCTACTACGTGAAAATCTGACACTGTGCTCCACCCAACCCCTCACACGAGGTGAGTAACTTAGAGGTCTCCTCAGGTTGCGGCTGTTTCCCAGAGGCTGCGCCCATCCGGGAACACTAGAGGGCAGTATTTCAACAGGCCTGAGGATTTCCAACGCATCCTGCAGAATGCGTCTATTATTTTCACAGGGGAAAGAGAGAGAGAAGCCTATTGGACTGATTATTTCAGCTCGAGAATTTTAGAGTCCAGGGGAGGATGCATTTTAATGACTCCGGGGAACAGATCAAATTAAACACATTATCCAGGATTTTCTTTCCTGGCCTCCTTTCTCCCGCCTTCGCAGCTCTCTACGCTGCCTGAGCTTCCTTCCGCCCCGCGCTCTGAATCAGCCTCTTTGCGGAGGCTGGCGTTTCTGAAGAACCGAGGCTCGGGAGAAGCCTCGGCAGCTTATTTTGACTCATATACCCCGAGGTCACCTTCCGGTGGATAATGAACCCTGGAAGCTGCGTGCCTGGCCAGCAGGTCTGCAGCTGGACAGAAGGACCCCAGAAGGGAAAAACCGAGCCAGACAGCAGCGGCCACACCTTGGAGCTCACACGCCCAGAGCTACACACTCATCGTGGAACTGCACATACACCTTCTCTGATGGCCCCCAAAACCTTGCAAGAAAAATAATACCATTTTGCAAATGGGAAAACATGCAGGGTGATTTAAGAAAGTGCTCAAGGTCACAGAGCCAAGACATATGAGAATGTGCCGCTCTGGGTCTGAGACCCGCACAAACTTTGCTAAGGCCAACCCATACTTCTTATCTCTTTGTGTCCCGGGGCACTCAGCCGTAGCATGGAGCGCCGGTCAGTGATTTTCCGAGGCTGGAGAGTGGGGTGGAGGCAAAGGATGTAAACCTCCCAGGTGTATTCACCCTCATCCCCTGCAGCTCCTGGGATAACCAGGAATTTGAGGGAGGGGGATTCAACTTCGTACAGATCGACTTCACTGCACTTAATGAAATTCTACACTTAGGTTGCTAGAGAGACTCACTCATGATTGTAAAAAGTTTTTCCTCCTCACCTTTTTGTAGGAGTTGTTCCTTCCCTACATCTTGTTAAAATACCCTCAGAAGCTCACACGAAAATATTGTGATTGCTATCTAAAGTTTGTATTCACAGGTGAGAAACACCAGTGAACTAACTAATCAATCAAAGCAAGCAGCTATAATCTGATTTTAGCTCGATCTGCGGGATAAGAGTAGGCCAAGGAGAAATAATTTTCTATCACAGTGGGGTGACATGCAAATGAAATGGAAATTCGAGGCCTTGACACCTCAGATTATCAGAAAAATGTGGAGCAGAATGTGTTTATGTTGGGAAAGCCAATGGTGTTATATTTTCTTTTGAGCTATTCTCAATTTCATTTTCATAAAGGATAAAATAGGCATAAACATTTCTAAATACTTCATTTCATATAGCCCAAATCCTTAAAAATACCCAAAAGTACCCACCAACTACCCACAGATAATTTTTAAAGAGAAAAAAGAATTTTTTGAAAAATAGTCTCAGAAAAATAGTCTCTCTTCCCAGAGTAAAATATTGGCTGCTTACCCATCAATGCAGTTGAATCTATTCTCTCAAAAGCCAGCTAACTGTTCATTAGCCATGTCAAGAGCGGGCTGACCTCAGGGACACTTTCATCAACTCTAAACTTCTTGTCAAGGAGAGGAGGAGAGGCTCATTTTGGATTGCCGTTTCAGTCCAGGCTTAGCAACTTTAAAGGATAAAGGACATGGTAGAAGGTCACAGTACAGAAAGGTTGGTCAACTTGTAGCAGCCAGGAAACTGAGAGAAGAGAGGAGCCTGGGACACCTTCAACAAGGCCCCAGCCCTTCACAGCACTGAACTCCTGAATCCATGGATGAGTAGAGTGATCCAATCACCCTCCAAAGGTTTAGGACATCTTAGACGTAAACCACAACAATAAGCACCTGAATGGCCATTTCCTTTGGTCTTCACAAAGTGTACGTATCATCTTGGAAAGAACCGGGGCCAGTGGTTGAATCTCTTACATTGTCAGAAGATGGCTGACTTTCCCCAGACTCATCTTTCAACTCCTGAGAATGGACAGGCCACATCCTGTGGGAAACATATTAGAGAAAAGGAAAGAAACTGAAGTGATTAAAAATGGCCACTATTGAGAAAAATAGGTTAGGAAGTGGTTGTTGAACCGGCAAGCTCTATGAGTCTCCCTATCTTGAAAACCAGTTGCTAAGTGGTGGGCACAACTGTCAACATAATTCTATAATTTTTTCTCTCAGCAATGGGCAGAAATACCAAAGCCCTGGCAAAAGAGTGGCAGTGCTGATGCTGAGATGTACTTGCTGATGGCCTGCGAGCACTAACAAGTTTGTGGAAACTTCTGGAAACCTAGAGCAGCAGCCTCCATCACACAAGCAGAGCTGGACGTTTCACCTACCGCAACCCTTTCCTTCACCTATGTAACGTGTTTTTAAATCCTGCTGTGTGCTAGGCATTGCTATTGGTTTTTGGAACACAGCAATGGAAAAATAAAGGAAGATTTCTTTTCTCATAGGGATAAGAGTATGGTGAGGAGAGGCAGTGAAAGAATGAATAAATAAGAAGTCATAGTGATAATTGCAATGAAGAAAGTAAATCGTGGTGGTGGGAAGGGAACGTTCTGGCACACAACCTGATGCCAAGGAAGCCTCTCTGAGGAGTGGCTTGAAAGATGTGGAAAAGTCAGGCATTCCTAGATCTGAGCAAGATGGTTCCAGGCAGAGGAAATGACAATTTCAATACTTGGGGAATAAACAACGTAGGGGTGCATAAGACACATCAAGAAGGCCATTGAGGTGCTGGGGTCATAAAGGCAAAGATTGGTAAGTGAGGAGGTTGAGGGGAGGAGGTGGCTGTGTTGTTTGTGGAGAGTGACCACATCTGGACTGTACTTCGATCTGTGGACCAAAGCCTCACTTGTTTGGTAGGGGGCCTTTCAGGACAGCCACAGTGCCAAACATGCTGCTCCATTTGAACCTTTGTCAGGGTAAGGTTTACCTGAATCATAACACGCAGACATAAGCCAGAGTTCCCGCAGAAGGATCCCTATGTGAGCCAGGGTTTTGAAAAGTCAGTGGAGAAAAAGAAAAACAAAACAAAAAACAAAATAAAACACCACTATTAAAACTCTGTCAAGCATTCATTTTTCTTGAATTTTATGTTCAGTGTCAATATTCAGACTCTCCCAAGCATCAGTGATTTTCCTCCATTGTATCTGTCTCGCTCATGTACGAATTTACTTCAGAGTCTCATCAAAACAGCACTCTCTCTACTGATGTAAACAATTCTGAAAACATCCTATTATTACAGCAAACTGAAGCACAGCCCAGAAGGGGCATCACATTGATGGCTGAGATTTTAGTACATGCTGTAGCCTCAAGCTCTGACACACACAGTTCCATTTCTCTAGAAAATGAATGCTTCTTCCCCAAATTTTCTCCAGTATACTTCTATCTACTTAAAAAGTCAGGTGAAAAATTCAGTCAGGATATTCGGGTGGAAAGAGGAAGAAACAGTCTACATTTGGTTTTATTCACTTTCGTTTGACTTTCAAATAAGGCTTTAAAGAATCAAAAGTGGTGCTGCTGAAGAAAACAGAACCCAGCATACATCACAGTGAACACTGAGGAGACACATAAAGGGGACAGAAAGTGACCCTGGGCATGGTGGTGGAGGCAGGCTGCTCATTTCTTTGACTCAGATAGCAAAAGATACTTGCTGGGATCCTAGATGTAGCTGTGTGTCTGCCTATGTTGGCCTGTGTGGGACATTTTTGATCCTTGCTACCGTCTCAGGATGCTGGTCATCTCTTTCCTTAAGTGACAAAGCAAGGAACATTGGCTTGGGAGGAGGGGGTATAGAAAAAAATCCCAAAGGTACAAGAACTGTGTGAGTCTGGACGTGGTAAAAATGAACCTTATTACAGATCATTTTGACCATTTGGGATAATGGACATTAGCATAGGAAGGTAATAGTTTGAAAGGGTTAAATAAATAACATTCTTTCCCCAACTTTTGGAGCACTATTCAGGAACCTTGAGGGACAAACAGGAAGTTGTGTTTAGAAACCAAAAACACAAGGGTTTGGCTGAATAGTTTTAAGCTTCAGGTGGGTTAGATGTTGTTTTTTCTAACTATGAGGATTTGTGGGGATTTAGTGAGACACATGACTGGTTTTCTACAGCTGTGTGATTGGCATTAGCTGGTGGAACTTAGGCTGGAAGCTTTTGGTCTTAGATACTGGCAAGCATAGCTCAAAGAGATTTTGACATTGCAGCTGAGAGCAGCTTTAGCCATAGGCAAGTAGCTGTTTCTATACAGGCAAGGCAACAAGTGCCAAGTGTACAAACATGGAAGAGCTATGTTAGTTTCAGCAAACACAGGAAGATGAGACAAGGCTTTGATTAGAAGGGAAAGAGAATATTGTCATATCTCAGTGTTTTAAGTACAGGACATGGACTATTTTTTGGTTTGATTGAAAACTTGTGGTCCAAAACTTTAAAAGACAAAGGAAGATGCATTTCCTGCATCCTACAAGAAATTTATATATGAGGTATAGCTTTAAAATGATGAGCCAAGAATAATAGGTGGGACCGCATCAGCTACCCAGATTCTGATCTTCCTTCATAATATTTTGAAAACCAAGGAAAAACTCTGCACTACTGTATCTGTCACTGTGAAAAAATACCTGGGAAAATCAAGGCTTTTCCATATAGAAAAAACCACGTGCAGCTTACTCCTATCATTCATTTAGTTTTATGTAAACATGCTCTTTGAGGTGGATGCAGATCTGTTTTACAATGTGGAAATAAAATATGAAAATTATTCTTGATGATGTCTTTTGTTTCCAAAGACAGTCAATATATAGAGCGTGGTGGTAAACCTATGGCACACGTAGGCGAAAGATGTGAATGCCCAAGTTCTTCCCAAACTAAAACCTCAGTATTCAGGCTCAACTCCAGTGTTTTCACCTTGGGATAAATAAGTACAATTTGGATTACAGTTTGGGTGCTCATTTCTAAAAAGGTTCCCATCATAGTGCCAGAGTAATGCACGCACGACCAAAGCAAGATCTTCTGTGGCACATGTTGGGAGTAAGTTAAGACTCTGATCTCTGAATTATCTCAGGGTACGTGTACAGCCACAGGGACCACTGCTGAGTATTCTCAGGGCAAAAGGTAAATGGATCACAGGAACATAGATTTAATATATTCCCCTGTTTCGGATGCTTCAGTTTGGGGTTGGCTGGCCTCAACACAGAGACATGGTGGAAGCAGAGAAAGGAATGAACAGGAACAATATAGTCCCCTGGGTCTCATGCCTCAGTGGTCCATTCCTGTCAATCAAATCCCAATTCTAAATTAAATATCCCATTTGGCTCCTAATCAGTACATCAAAGCGCTGATGAGTGTCACACTTTCATGATCTTATCACTTCCCCCAAACTTGACCTTTGAATGTTTCTGTGATGGGGACCAGACCTTTAATACACTGAGCCTCCTGGAGGACGTTTTAGATTCAAGCAGTAAGGGACTCTTACCAGGGATAGATAAGAACTCATGCAGTGATTGGTGTGGCTGAGGTTTCCTCAAATGCTCGTGTGCTAGAGCTGTGGTCCTTGGACTGATGATGTTGAGAAGTGGTGGAACCTTTGCAAAGTGGAGCTTTAAGGAAGGTAATCAGGTTGTGGGGCTTCACTTCCAGAAAGGATTAAGCTGGCTTCCTTGAGCGCATTAGTTCCCTCAAGACAGGGTTGTTATAAGTGAACCTGACACTTCCCCTAAATCACTTCTGCATGTTCCACTGGCTCTTCTTTCACATGCATCCACCATTCTGATGCCATTCCATGAGATCATTCATCATTAGAGGTTAAAGAGAAGGAGCAACTTAGTGTTCAATATTTGCCCCTGTAAATGGGTTAAATAAAACTCTTTTCTCTATAAAGTGTTCAGCATAAGGTGTTCCTTGTAGAAAACAGACAATACAGTGTTAAGGTTATTAATTCACAAAGATAAAATTATCCTAAATGGGCATGAACTTAATAACATAGCTTCAAAATTAATTAAACCCAAACATACCACCAAAAGAATAAAAAGGCAAGCCCACAGTTAGAGCTAAAATTTCAACACACTGGACTCTTGACTTATAAGCTCAATATATTCAGGGGAGCTGGTTGTAACTCAAGTTGGTCAGATGAAGCCTTGGGCTCCTCTCTCTATACAGTGGACAAATAATGTAGAAAATAATGAAATAGCTACTTAAGTTCAACAAAATTCATAAGAGACCTGTGCTCAGAGCTGCAAAATACAGCTGAGAAAAAATTAAAGGCCTAAATTAATAGAAAGATATACCATGATCATGTTAGAACACTACAATTTGTTTCTTTCCTAATTGGTCAGTAGGTCTCAGAAACTCACAGTGTAAATTCCTTTGGGAATTTTGTAGAAACTGGAAAGATATAAATGTATATGATAATTAAATAGACAAGACAACTTTGAAAAAGGACAATAAAGTTGGAGGACTCACTCTAAGACATAAAGTTTCATGGAAAGACAGTGGGGTATTAGCAAGGATAGACATGTATATCAATAGATCAGAACAGAGAGTTCAGAAAGAGACACATATATGAGACCAACTGATTTTTGGCAAAAGGAGCAAGGTAATTCATTAAGGTAGTGATTACATTTTAAATAAAGAACACTAGAATAAATGACATTGTGAAAAATATTTTGACCCAAAAATATTTTGACCATTATTTGACCTTACCAAAATTATCTACAAAAATTAAAGGAACTATCAGCCTAAATATGGGTGCTAAACTACAATATTTCTAGAAAAAAATCTTAGTGACCTTTGAGTAGGTAAAATTTTCTTAGGTATGTACTTTAACATTGTAATTTAAAACTACACTTTAAACAGCATGGTTATGAAACTGGAAAGCATAGTTGAGGAGAAAACATTTGTAAACATATTCTGTGAAAAGATTTGTTTCCAGAATAGAGAAAGAACACTTACAGTTTGATAGAAAAAGGAAACAATTTGATTTTTTTAAAACTAAAGAAAATATTTAAACAGCTAATTTACTAAAGAAGACAGATGCTGTAGAATAAGACCTTGAAAAATCTACTAGTCATCAAGAAATGAAAATGAGATGGCATAGCATAGCCAAGAGGGTGGCTCTTATAAAAAGATAATTATAAGTCTTAAAAGGCAAAGTATTGAGATTTTTAATCTTAGAGTACTAAGAGACTTTACAAACTGATAAGAAAGTTGTGGAGCAGCTGGAACACTCCTCCGGTGGTGGTGGTGATGCAAAAAATTTCAGACCCTTGAGAAAGCAGTTTGGCATTTCTTAAATCAGTAAATACATGCCAAATATGGTGGTCCATCTCTAGAATCCAGAACCTGGGAGGCTGAGGATCACAAGTTGGCATCAAGCTTGGACTGCATAGCCAGTCTCTTACTCAAAATATCAAATCCATCCATCCATCCATCTATCATCCATCCAAGCTAAGTGTACACCTACAAGATAGTCCAGCAGGGCCGGGGAGTTAGCTCAGTGGTTCCGGCGCCTGTCTTGCAAGCACAAGGACCCGGGTTCGATTCCCCGGTAACCACATAACAATACTGGGTGTGGAGACCCACACACAGCAGCAACCAGTACCACATACCACAGTGCTGGGCGTGGTGGCTCATGCCTGTAATCCCAGCACTCGGGAGGCAGAGGCAGGAGGATTGCTGTGATGTGAGTTTGAGGCTGAGCTGAGGGCCAGCCTGAACCACAAAGCGAGACCCTGTCTCAAAAAACCTAAAAGAAAAGAAAAAAAAAAGATAGTCCAGCAATCCCAAACTTAAACATTTATCTAAGAGAATTTTAAAAATTGTGTTCACAGAAAAGCTATATTCATAGCAGTTTTTCTTTTTCATGACTGCTAATGTTAGAGGAGTTACAATGTTGGAAATATTATGTGCCATCTTGCTCAGTTCTTCCAGATTTTTCACCCTTCCCCTTAACTCCACCCCTGGTCGTAAAGTTACCATTTATCAGAATCCACATCAGCTAGAAGCAATCATAATTGAGCTTCTTGCAAGGCACGAACTTTATAGCATCCGATAGATGAAGGCTACCTTACCTCAGCTCTGATGCACAGATTTTCTTTCAGTCCTCTGAGAGTGACTTTCAAGTTCCACTGTAGATGATGTCAGGACCTCTCCTGAAAGGCTGACTTTCTGGTTAGAAGTAATTTCAGAACAGGAGACATTTGTCCCCACTGTGGCACAAGACTGAAAAAGCCTCTGTGTAAGTGAGCATGGAGGCCAGGTCACCAGACACAACTCATATTCACCTCAGCGATGGCATCCTGAAGACAAATGATTTGATGTCTTCAGTAGGCTCAAGTGGAAATAGAGGCACATACACAAAAAATAAGACCCAAGGACTAGGATAATTACCATTGCAAATATTTCAATTTTTTTTGAAGGTAGCTAAGTCTTGAATTCTACTTTTCAAAAAGAGGAAGGAATAAAGACTCAAATAAATCCACTGTACTGTCTATTAAACCTTCAAATACTTTCCAAAGCAATGGTTCAGGTCAACATTTGAATTCTTTGTGGAGCACATGCATTCCACTTATCAGGATCCACTTACAGATGTAGACAACCAAGAGACATTCAAACCGGAGCAATACCTAAAAGAAAGACACTTCAAAAATTGATGAGAGACAAAGTGGCTAGAAAATTCAGATCCATTTTCAAATTTTCTAATTATATTACTGTTCCTCTGACAATAATTTACAATTAATGAACAATTTCTTGCCTTTTATAGTCACATGTCAATAAACTATATTTTGATTATTTCTACAAAACTGCCACATTCAAGATAAATTGCTGAAATTCAGAGGAGGACATAGCTACAGGGAAGGAGATAAAAAATGGTGGTAGGGAGGTATAGGCTTTCGTGTCTCATGAAATGTTTTCCCAGTGGTTTAGTCTAACTTTTCTCCTTGAAAGTTGAGTCTAAATCAGATAACCATTAACATACAGAACCTGGAAATACAAATAACTTATCATGCTTCTGTGCAACTTGACCCAGCACTGAGGCCTGCCTTCAGTGTGGATTAAGTTAAGACTCACCAAGTTTTGAAGCAAAGAAAGAAAATCATGCCAGAGTCATACTACAGAAAATCTGAGGCTTATAAATAGATTATATTGATTATACTCTAAATTTTCACTTACTCTCCATTGTTTAAAACTTAAAATGCTTGAAATTCATCTTAAAGACAAAGACCAACTCCACAGTATCATTTAATCCACAATTTTACTACATATTTGCGATGAAATATTGTACATTTGCAATGAAAAGTCCTGTTATTCTGGTAGTATAGACAATTCAACAAAATAGAGGACATAGTGAATATTAAATAGCTGTTTATTTTGGATGTTTTAGAAGATAAAGGGACAGAAGGATTTTGACAAAAGTTTGAATAGGCTTTCAAAGTGTATTTTCTTGTGTTCTAGAACTTGAAGACACTGTTACCTTTAGGGTAATTTCCCTTTCAATAAACTTTCTAGAGAATTTCCACTCATTGCTTTCCTTTCTTCAGGAGTAGGTGTCCTTTAAGAAAGGAGAAAGCATCCCCAAGTGTAGAAGGGCCAGAGAAAGGAGAGCTGAAGGAGGAATGAGGTTGAAGTTGTTTCTTGACTTAAGAGATAGCATTGCTTAGGTCATGCTAACTGAATTCTGGGAGCTAGAAAGTCTAAGGAAAAGTGTGTGGGGTGGTATGGGAGATCCCTCACAGAAATTCACATAAAACAAAGAAAACTTATTTAAACGCATGTTTTCTTGAAGTGCTCCTGGGTGATGTTTGCTCAGAACGTCGTTATTTCTTGACTGTGGACAACACAAGTAGTCCAGGAGGCAGGGTGGAAGGTATTTACTAAAGTCCACTTGTGTAAATGGACGCTCCTAACGCAAATGTTTATAACTGAGATCCTATGCACTAATTGATTTGCATTTCAGCTAGCCTGGCTAAATTTTTGCCAGTTTTTCAGAGGCAAATAAGAGGCTTTTGGGTCCTTATGGTGCCTTGGAACCACTACTCAATTCTTGGCCTGAATTGATTTCCCTCTCTTTGTATGAATTCAGCTTGCATCTTCGTGGTTGGGCAGTTAAGACACTGAGAGGAAGAACTCCTGCGTCTTTACAGATTGCTCATGAATTTTCAAGTGTGCCTGTTGGCTGCTGATAGTGGCAGCTTCCTTAGACCTCCTACAGGATAATGCTCTTGGACACGGCTCCTGGAGAGATGGAAAATGAACTGAACTTCTTGTCCAGCATGTCAGATCAAAAGCAGGCAAGAAAGGCTATGCCAAGTTTAATTCACAAAAATGGCCCCGAGGAAGTGAGTGCAAGTGTAAGCTGGGCTGCTCTCTGCCGGGGCAGGAGTTTCTCTCTGTGCGGGCCAGTGTCCGCAGCAGGGGTCTCTTACTCCCAGCCAAAAGCCAACTGGAGGAAAAGCAGATATGAAGGGGTCGAGTACTTAGATAGAAGCTCTATGCTGTAGCAATGTTAAGAGGACTCTAGCTAACAGGAGACTGGAACTATTCTGGACTCGTTTCTGAATTTGAAAAAGAAACATATATATACATATATATCTTATATAAAACTTATATATATATGCTTATATATAAATTATATATATATACTTATATATAAATTATATATATATGCTTATATATAAACTTTTCTTTATATATATATAAACTTTCTTACAAAAATCTTACAGAAAAACTTAGAGATAAGCTTTATTCTTTTCCTGTATATACCAGCAGTGGTAAAAAGACTTTTTCTAAGGTTAATAGAGGAGTTGTCCTGATTAATAATTTTTAGTACTTATAAAACCTCAGGCAAGTTTAGGAGATTTTGTGGTAAGTGCAAATACATAGATACAGAATGCATATTTTGCTGCATTATGCTTCTAATCTGCTCTAGTGGTGAGGAGGCTGGGTAGAAGGTGTTTTACAAAGGTCCACTTGTGCATGTGGAAGTCCTTGGGGTGAATGTTTATGACCAGGATTCTGTATACAAGTTAATTGACATGTGAGCTACTCTGTCATATTTATGGGAATAAAACGGTTAGTAATGTGTTGGTGTTCGATATTAGCATTCATTCTGCTCATTCTTGCCTTCTTCTCTGCGTTTTGTAGAATTATTCTGCCTTCATTTCTCAACCATAAGAGGCAAGATGTCAGATCACCCAGTGATGAGCTGATGATTGGTGGGGCTCATTCCTTTGAGAATTGTTTTGTCTGGTTTTTATAAAGCCCCTTCAGACTCAAAACCACAGGCCTGGGGACAATTTCTTTGCTTGCCTTTCTTTATCCTCTGACCATCTCTGGCAGCTAGCTTTGCACAATAGCTAACACACAAATTTGACACAATGACTTTGTGAAATCATTTGACAACATCTGTGGGAACTGATTATGTGTGCATCCTTGGCCTAGCAGTTATCCTGCTGGGCATAAGCATGACAAAAATGGGTAGCTCTGCACATAAAGCAAGAGTACAGGAATGCTAATCTCAACACTACTGAGAACAGTCAAAAGCTGGAATCTCATTGAAAGTATTCAATTTTAAAATTGTGATATATTTATAAATAAAATAGCAGTAAAAAAAAAACTGCAGCCAACAGTAAGAACTACTTTCAAAAAGTAATGTGGAGCAAAAGAAGCATGACACAGAAGAATATATGCTGTAGGTACATGTGTTTTTGCAGAGTAGACAAATGTTACTAATGGTATGGGAAGTGAGGGTAAGTGGAAATGGGAGGAGGAGTGTGACAGAAAGGGGACATGGAGAGGATCTCTGGGTTTGGAATGACCCTGTTTCTTTTTTTCTTTTTTTTTGAGACAGGGTCTCACTTTGTAGTTCAGGCAGCCAGCCTCAAACTCATGGCAATCCTCCTGCCTCTGCCTCCCAAGTGCTGGGATTACAGGCGTGAGCCACCACGCCCAGCACTGTGGTACTGATTGATCCTGGGGGTGAGTCTCCACGCCCAGTATTGTATGTGGTTACTGAGCATCGAACCTGGGTCCTTGCACTTGCAAGACAGGCGCCAGAACCACTGAGCTAAATGTCCAGCCCATACCCTGTTTCTTGATCTGAGTGTGAGTTACACAGTTCTTTTCACTTTATGTATCTTTTCAATTATGTGTTATATTTCAATAAAATTTTACTTGAAAAGAAAAATATCAGATGCCAAAAATCATTCAGAAATATATCCACCTTTTCCCCAAACATACATATATTTCTATATGAAACCCAGGCACCCAAAAACCAAACTTCCACCAGTGAGCAAGCCAGCCCTGTCTGTCATCAGGGTAGCATTGGTTCCTGGTGTCTGCGCTAAAGCTCTGCATCTCATCAAAACTTCCCTAAAAAAGGTAATTCCAATAAAATTCACTGACTATTTGAGAGCCCAGTACGTGTGAGGTGTCAGGTGAGAGTGAGGCGATCACCTGGACTTCCCATCCGTGTGTCCTTCGCAGACCTTGCACCACACACCCTGCTGTGCTGCCACGCTGTGCACTTTTCTCCTGTAATACATTGATTTTCCCTTTGTGAAGCAGTTCTGAATCGGAACCTCAAGGTCCCAGGGCAAGACGCTCCTGGAGATGTAGATTTCAGGTGCGCTTGGTCATGTGCTCATCACATCTTCTAGGGACGTGGATTCCAACTACTGTCCTCCTCACCTGCTGGTTATTACCAGCAGCTACCTAGTGATGATACTTACAGATACTTACAGTTCTGGAAGATATATTAACTGTTCATGTCACAAAAGGACCAATTAGCACACCAAAATGATGTGAAGACCTATGTAAGTAACAGGAAACATTAGGTACCGTCCAGAAGTGCCTGTTGGTACAGGAAGGACATTTCAGTAATAAGCTGGTTTATTAGATGGAGATAAGGTTCTGAATCTGGCCCCTGGGATTTATAGGTCAGAACCACGAACTCAACTTATTTGAACTATATTAAAAAGCCTGAAAAATGGAAAATTACCCGCAGTAAGATTTTATAGACTAGACAAAAGATAAATTTTTATGTTTGACTAGAATTAGCTTTGTGTAATAAACTCGTTTATTTCATGCTGATTAAATATTCTAGTTTGATAGTTTTCTATTATTTTAATAAGTGAAAATTGGTGGACTAATAATTACTTAATAGCGGGATTTCTCTCATAAAGGTTTAAAAATGTGAGGCTTCTGGGGGTTAATGAAATAAAATAACTTCCTGGTAATGAAAAATTTGAGTGTCAGGCGTCTTGATTTTCTGAACAACCAGCAGAGGGCGCTAGAATTAAATTATTTCCTCTTGAATTTGTTTTAAGGGCACAAGATAAAGGTGAAGATAGTACAGAGTCAGACTGACAAATGAGTACATAAGGTGAAAAGTCCATTATACGCAAGAATTTTAAGGAGCAGGAAGGGAAACCGTTTTTCGATGGTAGTATTTTATTGTGGTTTATCTTTCTCCACCATTGTTCAGGCAGAAGCCACCCCCATTGCATATTAATTTAGGGCTTTTTTTCTCTTCTTAGTTTTTTTGAGATAGGGTCTCGCTTTGTAGTTCAGGCTGGTCCTGAACTCAGCCTTGAACTTAGCAGTCTCTTGCCTCTGCCTCTGGGTGCTGGGATTATAGGTGTGACTCACCAGGCCCAGCATTGTTGTATGTGATTACTGGGGATCAAAGCCACAACCTTGCGCTTACAAGGCAGGAGCTGGATCCACTGAGCTAAATCCTCGGCCCAATTTAGGGCTTTTTATAGCTGCACATTCAACTTATTATGATTCTATAGATTTACATCAAGTTGCATTAGGCATTTAATTTTAAGAATTCTTGTACTCATCATTTCTTCACATCTCAAATGTTGCTATTGTTTTTAAACTAGTTTACTTAAGGTGGATACATGAATTCATACACTCATTTTATTTATTTGAACATTTTAATATGTGTTTTTCTTCTCTTGTTTTGAATAGATGCTTAGATTTCTGGAATTTTGACTCTTGTGTTCTGAGGTCCTATAAGAGAAATCCAAAATAGGTAAGAAATAGCCCACAACTATTTCTACCATCTCAATTCTTTTCCTCACTCTTGAGTATTTCCAGTGGCAGGGAGAAGGCGATTTTTCTTATGAGAGAATTTCCGGACAATTTGATGTTCAGTAGAAATCTTTGAATTGACTGATAAAAGTCAAGAATTCTGATATTTCTGTCTTGCCCTTTTAATTTTTTAAAGCCACTGTGTAGTTTCCCTCCTATTTTCTTTTACTCAGAGCCTACATGTCTCCAAGATCTTTAGTAATGTCTCCTATGCCATGATGTTCTTTTCTCTGCTCCTTTGTCATTGTGATCAAAAGCTCTTAATTTGTCAGTATTTTTAAGATAAGCTCTGTCCATTCACCTCTCCCAGAAAAGTGGATGCTGAGACTTCGAGTGGTAGGAGGAGCTTAGCGTGGTGTGGAGGTGAGGCTGTGCTGCTCATTGGGACGGACGCAAAATCTGCAGCCAAGAGAAAGCCCCGGGGCTGCCTGCTCTGCAAACCAGGAGACACAAGGTGCACTGCGAATTCACAGGGACCATCTCCATCTGGAGCAACTGGGTGAGGAGGCAGAAAAGAGCTAAAAGCCTGATTCCAGTGAGAGGGCAAAGGTGCCTTTTTGGTAAAGGAAGTGCCCACTGTGCCTCTTCCTACTACCATATCCACATCCACTTGGTCAGCTTCTCTCATCTTCGATTGAGTCTTCTAAATTCATGACCAGCAAGTGCTAATTATTCCTTAATAATGGACAGCTGATGATGAAGCTTTGCTTTTTATGGTGTGGTGTTTGTGGAGCTCAGAAAAGATCTCGAAAGTATGTGTGTGGTGATTTTTATGACACTATAGTAGATACAAAATGTAGGTTGTATAAAAATTCCAAATTTGTAATTCTCCAGCATCAGTCCAGCAATTAATTCAACTTTGATACCATGAGGAATTAGTGCAGATTCCAACACAGGGAGGGCTCAGTTTTTAAAGACTTCCCCCATTTCTGAGACCTGCCAATGAGGTGCTTACCTTATCCACATTTCTGTCCACATGGATTCCCAATACCAGATTCCATAATTTGCTAGAATTTTTCATAGAGCTCAGGAAAATACTTATCAGTTCATTTTAAAGTATATAACAGAAATAAACCAAATGGAAGATGAAGTATAATGAAAGGGCAGTGGGTATGCCCAGCTTCCACGCCCTCTCTGGACATGCCAATGTCACAGAATGTCAATGAATCCATCAGTCAGAACTCTGTCAAAGTTGTTGTTCATGAGTTTTTTAAAAACCAACCTGTAACATCCTTCTCCTTCCTAGAATTCAAGGGGTGGTGGAGTCAACCATTCCCATCCAAATGTTGTCTGAGGATCCAGTACTCTGAGTCATGTCCTGGGCATAAGTGTAGGTATGTATGGTCAAAGGGCCTCATTATGAAAGGAAAGGCATTCAAGAAACTGGAAGGGTTTTACATGCTCTGTGCCAGCACCCAGTGCAAAGACTGAACATATTTTTTTATTACAGCACAGGATGGTAGCAACTTAGCAAGCAACTGAGAAGTTGAGGCTTTCATTTGAGAATGAAAGGAGAAACATCCTATGGAGTAAATAGGATTGATTATCACACTTTAGGCAATAATCTGAGAATGTGTAATGTGTAGTTTTCAAGAATATCTGAATTTTAAGTATATTAACTCAGGCCTGGTCTCTCTAATATGTTGATGTTGGCTGGAGTAGAGCTGTAAGCTCACAAATTGAGTCAGCCAGTTTGTAAAACATAAATCATACTTAGAGAGGAAAGATATAACCATCCTGCAAGATAGACATGGTAAGGGCATGTCAGTTCATGCAGCACAGCAAGGGAGAGAGGAAATTCTGGACGAGGGAGCGCTGAGCCTCCGAATACCCTTTGTGTTGTTCTCCACTAAGAAGCGAGGACAACTCATCAGGCCTTTGGTTGGATGTGCCATTTCTCATGTGCCTCCATTCCTCTGATCTTGGACTCTGTGCTTAGCCAACCAAGATACTAACTGCAATTCAGCTTTTAAAAATTCCTTTATTCTAAGAAGACAGGATGGGCAGTCGATGTGGGCAAATCTGGCTGGTGAACAGAGGCAATTGAGTGAAGAGGTAGAAAAATCAGTGAAGAAGTGGTTTCCTGCCTCTTAAAGCTAATTGACTACTCACTTTGCTATTCAGGCAGGTGAAGAGAGTACTTCTGTAGAAGCCCGAGTCCTCAAGAGATAAATTAAAAGTGAGAGGAAAGAAATAGGCCATATAACCTACAGGTGCCCAGAGAGGCCATGTGTATCATTTTACCTCACTTAACCTAACTGGCCATTTAACCCAACTAAAGCTCAGCTTCCTCAGAAATCAGGAATAGATAAAAATATCTGACTTGTCCCAAGGAATTTTACAGTGATTGGAGGATGATGTGTTTGGGAGTGCTTTGTAAACTGAAGATCACTAATCAGATAACAGAACTCCTGCTCTTCCATCTATATTTTTGGGCTTGTTTGCTTTTTCCGACTTTTATTCTCTTAGATGCCCTAGGTGATGCTCTTCAGATACCTCATTAAAATGTTAAGCTTTCTGGTGCTTCCATGTGTACAGGTTTTATCTTTTATGTCCTAGTTACCAAACTCTGTGGAAATTTCCCTTTGGATTTATTATATAGAATTCAAAAAGCACATATTTCTCCATGGTTGATATTTGCATTTAAAAATTTAAATTGAGGGCTGGGGAGTTAGCTCAGTGGTTCCGGCGCCTGTCTTGTAAGCGCAAGGACCTAGGTTAGATTCCCCAGTAACCACATAACAATACTGGGTGTGGAGACTCATGCCCAGCAGCAACCAGTATCACATACCACAGTGCCGGGTGTGGTGGCTCACGCCTGTAATCCTAGCACTCGGGAGGCACAGGCAGGAGGATTGCTGTGATGTGAATTTGAGGTTGAGCTCAGGGCCAGCCTGAACCACAAAGCGAGACCCTGAAAAAATTTAAATTGATGCACCAGGTTGAAGTTATTATGAAGAAATCTTGGCTTGACTTTTTCAGGATCATTCATGGAGCAGAAAGGTCTCATGTGGAAATGGTTTGAGAAGCAACCGAGTGCCAAGCATGGCCTTGCTGCCTCGCAGAGTCCAGCCACTAGTCCTACCAGGATATCACTTGTTGGCCACCTTGTTCATTCCTTAGCAATATAATTAGCCATGTTATTGATTGCTGGGAGTGAACTTTAAGCATTTCCCATTCTACCATGGGAGTTTGTCAGTTGTAATGTGGATGTTTCAGTCACGTTTTAGCAAAGTGCACAGTATGATGGCTTCTGGTGTAATACACTGTAATTAGTTTTCTGTTTGAAGAGTATGAGCTTCTTGCAGAATATATGAATTTCCCGGATGAATTATTGCTTTATGCCTGAGAAATATGAAATGTGATTAGACTTCAATCTTTCCATTTGTAGAGATGAAAAATGTGTATCAGAGGAGCTTCAATTTTTTCAAGGTCTCACATCTTCTTGTGAGGAAAAAATCTGAGTAGTTGTGATATGTCTGTGATTATAGTTTACCCTGAAGTTCCCCCTAAACCAGTGATGGTGAATGAATCAGAGCTTTCCGTGAAACAGACAGCCTGTTGTGGCACGTATGCCATAGGTTTGCCACCACTGCCCCGGAGAGTCCTAGGATGGGTTTCTGTTGGGGGTTTTATGTCTGTGTACAGCTCTAAAGAACCGATCAGCCCATGGTCCACCCCCTGGAGAGTTCAGGCACGTGGAGGTAAACACTACACATGATGTTCTCTATATTAGTCAGCTTGAGGTTCTGTAGTAAGTTACCAGAGACTCCATGGCTTAAACAAGAGACATTTATTTCTAATCCCACTGAGACTGAGAAAGCCTGAAATTGGAGCACCAGCATGGTTAGGTTTGTGGGGGATAGGCCTGCTTCCTGGTTTTCACATGGCCAGATTTTTGCTTTGTCCTCATATAGCAGAGAGAAAAAGAGATAGAGAGACAGACAGACAAAAAGATGGAGAGCTAGAGAAACAGAGACAGAGAGATATCTAGCTTGTTTTTTTCCTTATATGTAACTAATCTCACTGTCATGGTTCTCAAAGGATGAAAACAGGACAAGAGCAAATGTTCCCATCTGTTCCTCCAGGACCGCCTTGCTGCTCCCCTCTGCACACCTCTGGGTCAGTCATCCTCACCTTTCTCTATTCCATTTGAATTTAGGTTAAGCACGACTCTGGTATCCCAACTATAAAGTCTCCAGAAGACTAAAAACAACCTTTAGTGCCAGTTCTCATTCTGGGGAGGCAGAAGCTAACTGATGTCACTTGATTCAGATAGTTTTCCACTATGTTAATTTCATCAGTTAAGTCTGGAGAAGGCCTTTTGAATGCTTAGGTCTTTAAAGGCCAATCATATCAGGATGTAGAGGCAGACATAGGTAGGGCTTACAGAAAGAAATATTGACTAATAATTCAGATTCAAATAATAATAATTTCCTAGAGGAAACCAGCATGCTATGATTTATATCTAAAAAATCTTGTGTTCAGAGACAGAGTTTGGGAAGGTGTTAGATTATGGAGATGCTTTCCTTATCAGTTTAAAACTGAGTATGCTGTTCGGAGGGGAGGCCTGGTCCCTGGGGCCAGGGGTGGGGGCAGAACCTGCATAGAGGTATTCTTGTCCCTCCCTCCTCTATCTTCCTTTTCTCAGAGGCTGTGATAGCAATTTTCCTGACATTTCTGCTTTGCAGTTGGTGACCATGGACTGTACCCACTGATGCTGTGAGCCAAAATAAACCTCTCCAGCAGTGACAGAAAATGTGACTCATGTGCAGGGGAACCAAAAAAAGAAAAGAACCCATACCCTTTCATCGTAAGGTAGAACCAGAACAGTGATGCAGAACAGTGATGCAGGTCTCAGCCGCTCAGAATACTAAAATATGAACATCACTTGAACCAAGAGGATCCACCTAAAACAATCACAATGTATGGGTGTGTATATTTATTTTTATATGTATACATACATGTGTATAAGTCCTTCTATGCAACCAAGATTATGTTTATTAATAAGGTAAACTCTTGTTCAGTCCCCAACCTTCTCCTTTGTTAGTAGTTTCCTTACTGTCTCACACAGAGGGGCCATCCAGGCTGAGACTAGCCAGCCACATTTCAGTTTCTTGGAGTATAGGTGACCCCAGTGATGTGACACACTATGTCCAACATGAAGCTAAACTAGGGCTGGGGGAGGTCTGAAAGATACCATCTTTCTTGTATACTCCACTGCTGTCTCTGTCCCCAGCACTGGAATTGTGCCTAATAGTGAACCTTCCATAACTGTCAATGAATGAATGAGTGCAAGGGTGGGCTGAGCCTCTACAGTTTATGACAATAAGAAGGAGGCCAGAGAAGAATAACCAGAGGTAAAATCAGAAAAACAGCTAGAGACCAAAGGATGACAAGAGAAGATAATCACAGAAGTAGGACTAGCTGACTCCTATTGCTATCTCTTGCATTCTATTTGTCATGTTTGAAGCTGAAGTGGCACAGATTGAAAGAAGACTGAATGTAAGAGACAAGGGCAAGTGATGTTATTACTTTTCTATCAATGTTGTTTTATATTTTTTCAACTCCACTTTTATTTGTTAACTTCTTGAGGGCAGAAACAGTGTTTGATTTATCTGTGCACCCTCCCAGCCCCTAATGATAATACAGCTGCACACATAGCCAGCATGCAACAAATACTGGTTGAATGAATCAATAATTCAAATTTTAGGAAACCAAGAAAAATAGCTCTCAGTTTGACATTGATATATTACTTTTAGTGTAGGAAGTAAATTTAATAAATGTTTTTATCCTTAAGGATCAAAATGCTTTTCAAAGTTGTAAGAATATTAGGGGATAATTATGTAATTTTCATCCTTTTGACTTTTTGAAAAAAAAATCAGTTCCACAGAGAATGATTTTTTCTTGAACATTGATTTACCAGTTTATGGTGTACTACACTTGATCTCAGACAAAAGGCCAAGAAGAGACCAGTTCACACTAAATTAGAGCATCTCACAGCTTTATTTCTGTTTGTACTATTTGCTGTGTATTTTATATACTATATCTAAAAGTCAAGCAACATAAAGATTACATAAATGATATAACATCTACAAACAATTTTTGAGTGGTATCATCACACCAAAAATCTGCTTCTGATAGTTTCTGGAGAAACTGATTTTTTTTTTATTTTGACCTTGTAAACTTTGCTATGTGCTTTTGCTTTAATAGATTCTTAACAGCCTCCCTAGTATTTTCTATTTCCGACTGTATCTTCTGTGTATAAAGATAATCCTGGGAGAGGTGAAGGCACAGCTGTGATCTCATCATGTGGGGAGACTGAGGCAGGAGTTCCGCAAGTTGATTCCGATCTGGGCAACATAGCAAGACCCTGTCTCAAAATAAAAATTTTAAAAAGAACTGGGGATGTAACTCAGTGTGAAGACCCCAGTACCACATACACACAAAAAGGCAACTCTTAACCAGAAAAATATAACATTTTAAAATGGAATATGACAAACTCAGAACCCAACAATGTAAATTTAGCGATACTGGAGAGTCAAACAAAAATAACTAGATATTTAAAGAAGCAGTGAGTGAAATATACGAGTAGAAAAATCAGAGCACCAGAATTGTACAGATGATTGAATAAACAGACAGGAACTTCAGGATAGTGAGTCTATAGGGTTTTAAGGCAGACCTAAGGGTGAGAAGAGCCATGGATGATATACAAAAGAGCCAAAACAGCACTTGTAGAGAAGGAAATAAGGCTATTTCAAAAAAATATCAAAACTCCTGGATGAGATTAGGACAGGAATACTACTGTTCTTGTCCCTCTTCTGTCCTTTCTTTATCTGAATTTCATGTGTCCTCTGTGAAGACAAAAAGCTTAAGCATGAGTCACTTCCTTCTGAAATCCAGGAGGCCAGAACCAGGGAAAGCTATGCTGCCATAAATCCCACCATCTGGAGTGTCTGGTGATTCCCTCTCCTTCCTTCCAAAATATCTGAGCTTGCTCCCCACTCTACAGTTGTGAGGGAAGCTTCAGCTTCATAGTCCTCAGTCGTTTCTCCCCTGCAATCTGGGTGGTAGACTCAACAACAGGACCCCCTTGGAGGACTCGATCTTTATTCAGGAACTGTTCAAATCCTCTTTCCTAGGTTTTTATGTAAAATATAACTATTTGGCCTCTGATTTTAGAGTCAGTGTATTAAGGATTTTGATTACGGAGACAATTTGTTGAAAATGATTGTAGAATATTCCACCGATATAGGCATATTTGGGAGGAATGAAAACTGCACCATAAAATCTATTTCCCCAATTTCAAAAAAAAAAAAAAATTCTTCTAGTGTCTCCACAGAGAGCTTGTGTGACTAAAAGGCTATAAATAAATGTAACTTTGATACATTATGCAGCATGTAGTCTGACTGGAACTGAGACAAATGAAGCGAATAGATGCTCCATTCAGAAGCATCAGAATATTTAATGGTAAAGAATAGGTAAAGCATTTGTGATTTTTCCAAAGAAATACTTTTAGATGATACTCATTTGTGGATGTTAAAGTTCATGAATTTCATCTCTCCCTTTTGTATGATACAATAAATATTGCAAGCTTATAAAAGTACTTAGGAAAAGTAGTAAGTGTTTCCGCAAAGTCTTCTTGTAGGGTTTCCCCTATCTATTTCTTTTATTTTTTCATGATCACTTTAGTTTAATGTTAGGAGGCATTTGTGATGATTCATTTCTTGCATCACCCCAACTAAGCTAAGACCGTTCATGGAACTAGCAAATCACTGTGTGGGGCATATCTATGAGAGTGTTTTTGGGAGATTCACACTTAAATGAGGGGGCTGCGTGAACAGGTTGAATTCACCAATGTGGGAGAGTATTGGCCAACCTGATGAGGGCCTGAGCAGAACAAAACCTATAAATTTTCTGTCTCTGCCTGAGCTGGGACATCCATCATCTCCTGCCCTTGGGCATCAATGCTTCTGGTTCTTGGACCTTAAGACAGAACCGGGATTCGTATCCTTGGCTCCTCTTTTTGTTACATCTTCAAGCTTTTCCAGGAACTGTACAACTAACTTTTTTGGGCCTTCTACTTGCAGCCATATATCTATCCTATTGTTGTGGTTCTCTTACTAACCCTAACCCAGCAATACTGTAACACTATTCAAAAATTTGGTTTTGTGCTCCACTCGTATTAGTTGGTTATTTTATCTATCTAATATATATTTATTTTTAAGCTGATATCACTATATATTCTTATTTCCTTACATTCTTTTTTTTCTTCTTCTTATATTCTTACATAAGGGGTAACATATCAATACATATCAGTGGATTCCAAGGGCGTCTTCTTGGTTCTGTTTCTCTGAAAAACCTTGATTAGTACAGTCCCAATTCATTATTCTTTTACATGAATCCTGGGTCTTTTTGTAAATATTGCTTTTGGAGTCTGGTCATTGGTATTCATGAGTGGGATTATATATATTTTTGCTTTTGGGCTACCATCCTCAGGTTTTGGCATCAAAATTCTAATTAAGTCATCGACATACTTTCAAACTTCTCTTTCTCTCCTGATGTTCTGGAATAGTTGTAGTAGCATTGAAATTATCAGTTGTTTTGAAGATTGAGTAGCATTCCCCTGTGAACCTGTTCACAATTGTTGCTGTTCAGAGAATGCTTTCTATGGTCTTTGAGGTTTTATACTCTTTATGAACCATCCATCTCATCCAAGTTTTAAAATTTATTTTTACCGAATTTAGCAAAGTAGTGCATGTGCTTTTTAAATTTTTGCTTTTGAGGAAGAACTTTCATTTATTTTCCTTGTATTTGCACTTCCTCTTTTCAGGCTCTCTTATCCCCCTTAGTACTTCTTAACTTTCCCTGGAAAAGCTTCTACATTTATTGCTTTTGAAGGTTGCTAGCAGATTAATTCATCATTAGTACAAGAGGAAATAAAAGGGAGAATCAGGCATTCATCTTGCCTTTGTTCTATGAACTGAGCATACCTCAGGTTAACTAAGTACCTTCTGAGGGGAAAATTTCCAGCTAATAAACAGAAAAAGAATGACAAAATTAGAATATCATCTTCTGTAGGTCTTAATGAATTAACAAACCTGGGCACTAATAATCATGAATGCTAATGTTACAGAAAAGACACAACCAGAGCCTACATATGTACCATTACAAATACACAAAATCATTTACAAAATGATCTTGGCAAAATACTCAGTCTGGATCTAATCAAGCTTACAGATGTCATTATTCATTTATAATAAATCCAGATGAGAATGAAGGATGAATAAAATCATTTTTTCTTCCCTTTGGAAAACAAGGACTTGTTTCATCTCTACACATTTGCAAATTCAGTATTGCTTATGGTAGCACAGACTTTTAATTGGCAAATTTTATCTGGCTCTGGAATATGACACACTATACATGCAGGCTGAGAAGAAATAGCTCTGGGCTCCTCTGAATGTGGTGAGTCTTGTAAGAGATTATCCCTTGCTGTCCTCAGAGGCTGTGCCTATGGAATTGTTCAAGGAGAGATTGGTTCCTTTGGGAATGTGGCATTTCTAGGGCAGGGACATCTGCCACAGCTATCATGTGATCTCCTTTTCTTGCAGTTATTTCAGACACCATCCCTGGCACCATCAAAGAGACTAGATTCTGGACAGCTGTTGGGCCTCCCACTGAAGTGGTGTATCCTGTGCTGCCATGTGGTGATTCCCCCCTTGTGCCTCTGTAAGTGACTTTCTATGCTTGACTGAGTCTGTAAATCTAATTGAGATTTAAAAGAGCCCCAGCGTAGCAAATGGCAACATGATGCAAAGCAACAAAGAAAACTGCACCTTGAGGATGCGGCCAGCAATCCACACTGTGAAAATCTCCATAGAACCTGGCCCATGTCTCCTCCATATATAAATGGGAAGAAAAATAAATAAAGGGAAGATAACCTGCACATTAAAATAATACTGAAATGTGTCTCAACCACTCCAGTTTAGGGGACTTACTTGTATCTTAAATCAAATGTGCTATAAAAATTCTGTGAGACAACGATGAAAATTTGAACACTGGATATTTATTTATTTATTTATTTATTAGGGTTTTTTTTTTTTTTTTGAGACAGAGTCTCGCTTTGTGGTTCAGGCTGGCCCTGAGCTCAGCCTCAAATTCACATCACAGCAATCCTCCTGCCTCTGCCTCCCGAGTGCTTGGATTATAGGCATGAGCCACCACACCCAGCACTGTGCTATGTGGTACTGGTTGCTGCTGGGCGTGAGTCTCCACACCCAATATGGTATGTGGTTACTGGGGAATCGAACCCAGGCCCTTGCGCTTACAAGACAGGCACCAGAACCACTGAGCTAACTCCCTGGCCCCTGAACACTGGATATTTAATGCTATTCCAGAAATGATTATTTTAGCTGTAATAATTTTTCTGCAGTTACTCTGATTAAAAATAGTTATTATCTTCCGAAAAATATGTTCAAATGTATGGGATAATGTTCGGGAATTTGCACTTAAATAATTGACTAAGAGTGAGAGTAATGGAACAGTGACCCAACTCCAACAATTATCAGCACAGGAGGGCTTCATGGTAACCCATCCAGCTCTCCCTCTGCTCCCATATGTACTTGAGATTTTAACTAGTGAAAATAAATATTCTTTATATTTTACTTTTTATGCTGCTCTTAGAAAATTTAAGATAGGGGCTGGAGATTGCAAGCATAAGGACCCTGGTTCGATTCCCTGGTAACCACATACAATACTGGGTGTGGAGACTCATGCCCAGCAGCAACCAGTACCACATACCACAGTGCCGGGCGTGGTGGCTCACGCCTGTAATCCCAGCACTCAGGAGGCACAAGCAGAAGGATTGCTGTGATGTGAGTTTGAGGCTGAGCTCAGGGCCAGCCTGAACCACAAAAGTGAGACTCTGTCTCAAAAAAAAAGAAAAAAAATTAAGATAATATTTATGGTGTGTGTTATAGTTTTACTGGACAGCAGGATTCTAGATCTGCTTTCTGATTTATAGGAAACTGGGAGTAAAGGGAAATAGGTTGACTCCATGAGAAAAAATTTATCCAAATCCAAAAACAAGAATACCAACTGGACTGAAGTTTCAAAAAGTTAAAGAAAAAATAATTAGAAGACTATCATAGATTAACAGGCTCAAAAGAATATAGCAACCAAGTGGAACATGAGAAACTTAACTGAACATTGGGTAATGAAAAATAAAGTGGTTTAAAAAATATTTCAAAGATAATTCAGAAATATCAATGTATGTCATGTAATTTTCACATAACATTATAAAACTTTATCATCCGAAATTTTCTTATCTATAATAATAATATTATGGATTGATAGGATAATGTCCTCATTCTAAAAACATATGTGCTTCAACTTACTCTCAAAGCCTGTAACACAAACAGCAAGAAAGCAAAAGTAGCAAAATGTTACTAATTATTGATGATATTTAGAAGTTCATTATTTTGTTCTTGAAAATTTATCATAGAAATTTTTGAAAGTAAATAATTTATGGATAAAAGTACAGAAATAATTTATAGCCCACCAATTTAAATAAGATAATTTGAGTATCAGTGAGATTAACCAGTACAATAGGAATTCCCTTCACTGTATAACACTTCATGAGTTAATGGCAATACTTCAAAACTAACATTTCTCCTTTACCACCATTGGGTTTTTCTCATATTGATTTATTATTTTTGGAATTGATAAGGGCTAAATATTTCTTCTCTTTTTCCTATAAATTATATAAATAATTTAAAACTACATGATAAACTATATTTCAGGGTACCAAAGACAGTATGGGATAAAAGATTGTACTTCTTTATATGGAAATGTTATATTAAGAATCAAAGTTTGGTCCATGTTTTTGTTATTATATCAAGGAGATAATAGTATTATGTTCTAGGAAGACAGTATGAAGGAAAA
>PVIR01021322.1:0-29493 GCA_004026965.1 Petromus typicus
GTATCAGATTGTATCAAAGATCAAACCTAAAGCTAGATAACATGGAAGCAAACTTAGGAGTAAATGTTTGTGACTTATATATAGTAGGGGTTTCTTAGCTATCACACCAAAATACAAGTGACAAAAAACAATAGAATAGACCAGCAAATTTTAAAATGCACTGAAAAAATGATATCATTAAGAAAATGGGTTGAAAACTCATAAAATTGGAAGAAACTCTTATAAGTGATGTATCTCACAAGAGAACTTTTTTGAAAAATTTGTATAATTCAATAATAAAGTGGTAAATAAATCAATTCCAGAGCTGACAAAGAATGTAAACACATGTTTCAAAAGAAGATATATAAGCAGCCAGTAAGTACATTTTAAAAATGTATGCATTATTAGCCACTATGGAACTGCCTACCAAAACAGTAAGATACCACTTTCTATTCAGTAAAATAACTAGAATAAAGGAAAAAATGCAACAGTGAGTGTTCGAAGGACACAGAGAGAGACAGAAACTTTCACAAACTTCCACTGGGAATATTGAATTATTTAGGTTCTTCAGAAAATAATTTGGTAGATCTTCAAAATGTGAATGATAGAATGACTACACTCTATTTTCTTCTGGAAACAAATCAAGAAAATGAAACTTTATATATATATATATATATATATGATATATCTGTATGTATGATATATATGTAATTATATATATGTACACACACACACACACACACATATATATATATCCCAATAAATGGCAATAAAAGCCTTATTCACAATAGCATAAAAATTGAAACAGTTCAAATGACTATCAATTGGGATAAATACATTTTTTTTGCATTTAATAGAAATGTAATTAAATTCTTACAAAGTTTTATAAACATTTCCTAATAGCAAGATGATATACTAATGACTGCCACGAAAACTATGGTTTATACAGTGGCCATGTGTTTTTCTGTGTTTTATCTTTTACTTTCTAGTCATGATGATGCTCCTACCTTCATTTTTTTTTTTTTTTTTTTTTTTTTTTTTTTTTTTTTTTTTTTTGAGACATGATCTGGCTTTGTGGTTCAGGCTGGCCCTGAGCTCAGCCTCCAACTCACATCATCACAGCAATCCTCCTGCTTCTGCCTCCCAAGTGCTGGGATTACAGGCGTAAGCCAACACACCCGTCACTGTGGTATGTGGTACTGATTGCTGCTGGGCGTGAGTCTCCACACCCAGTATTGTTATGTGGTTACCAGGGATCGAACCTGGGCCCTTGCGTTTGCAAGATAGGCACAGGAACCACTGAGCTATATCCCCGGCCCTCCTACCTTCTAAATAGTTTCATTTTACTTTTGATATTTTAAGTATTAAATAACTTCAGCAGATTGTTATCTGTTACAAGTTTACAATTCAGTTCATTTTATCCTTGTCAGAAACCAACACTTCTCTAAATAACAATTGAAACCATTGTCCTTTCTTAGCTAATGCATAGCACTGTCTATTGTACAAGATTTTTTTTTCTTTTGGTTAAGAATTTTTAAAAATTATTGAGTCATTCATACTGAAATGGATGTACCTTGAGGACGTCCTCATAAGTGAAATAAACAGGTCACAGATGTGTGAATATCATATATTTTCTCTGATATGAGAAAATGAAGTTGTAAATGAGTTGTAGTATGTATAGTTGATATTGTGAAGTAGAAAATATTTAAAAGGAAAGAGGTTAAGGGTAAATACTGAGGGGAAAATAAATGTGGTAATAATAAAGAAAAAAGATAACAAAGATTGTGTATATAGGGGGTGGGGGGATGCAGTGTGGGCAGAAAAGGGAAAAAATGAGAATCAAGTCGTGTCATATTCTGGTACAAACTCTTAATGTTGAATGCAACTATGATATGTATTCATAATAAAATTATTAATATACATTTAATATAAAATTTGACAATTAAAAGAATGCTACAAATGAACTTTTAAAATGATAAATCAAAATCACACAAGATCACATTTATATGAATTATTTGATTTTATATCAAATATCCAGAAGTAGGATTAGAAAGCAACAGAAAGGTCACAAGAGGTTGACAAATGACTCCTCACAAGCAAAAGGCTTTTTTTCAGAGGATTAAAAATATGTAAAAACTACAGTGTGCTGATGCTATACATATCTATACCTACCCCTACAAATACTGAATTGTGCAGTTCAAATGAGAATCTTGTATAGAACATAATTATATGAATAAAACTTTTAAAAATCTTAAGCACTTAAATATGGGTTAGAATTGGAAATGTGAAATATGGAGAAGGAGGAAGGTTCAATGAAAACTAAATGTTCTCTTTGTTAATGTAGGTGGGTCTTTACTGCCAATCATTGGAATAAATGTTTGACTTTGAGAGGAATGGAATGTTGAAAAATGTTGATTTTGAAATACTTATGAAACATTCAACTAGACTGATGAACATACACAACTAGAATACAGATGTTATGGAAATTCAGAAGTCCTTACCAAATAAGTGGGAGGAAGTACAGACTAAAAGTGGAGGGAACCCAAGAATGAGTTTTAAAGTATTCAAATCCAATGGCTGGGTGGAAGAGCATAACTGGAAATGGAAAATAACCTGCTGTGAATTTCTTCACTAAGACACACACACACAGACACACACAAAAAAGACCAACACAGGGACCAATGTATCAATGTATTAATTGTACTGAACTGTATCATTTAGGAAAACTTTTCTAAAAATTTATGACAGCTAAAAGTTGAAGTTTTCTTCAAGTATATTCCATTATGTTTATTAAACTTTTTATTATTAATTACATGGCAATTTTAAATAAATGAGTTCTACCACAAAAAATATATAATCATAGTTCCCATTTTCCATTCAATCTTGTAAATTAAGATTTGAGTTAGAGAAGGAACAATATATGTGATAGAACCTGAGACAAGGGCAAAGGAAAAGTATGGATTTACATAACTTGGCCAAGACATTTAAGAAACATTTCTGATTTTAATAGTTTATAATATTTTTAAAGTTCTGGTCTGCCATGGAGAAGTAAATGCTACTACTTGTGCAACCAGAGATAGGTCAGTAAGTGACGATACTGTCATTGCCTAATCACCCACTAGTCATCACATGTCATCAAGTCACATTTATTTTTTGCTGGGCCATAGAATGTCAAAGAAAAGGAAAAAGACATTTTTAAAGGTTATTGTTATATCATGCCAAAGGACATATAGCAAGTATTGCTTTTATTTGAAAAATATAACCAGAGGTTATGACAATGTTATTGTTTCTATAACAATCTATTCTAGCTTGTTATTTGATCTGATTAGGAAAGAAAAGGGGAAATAGGTCATGTCTGTTGCCATTTTCCTCTACAGACACAATGAGGAAAAAAATTGATGTAGTCCATCCACATAACCACCTAGAACAAGAAACAACCCTACAATGTCTCAATTCTTTGATAAGCATGTCTTGTGAGTCGTCTTGCTATATATCAATAGACAAAAAAAATTCATATACATAAGTAATATTCCTCAAGACTTCTATTTTGATGTAGGGAACAGTTGTTAATTTATTCATTTGTCTATATATCATTTGCATATGACTTCATTGTAAAACTTCTATGTAACAAGAATTTTACCACATAAAACATAAAAACATCTTCAGAGAGTTTCAAATCCATTGGGCAAATAAATGCATGGAGACAATCCTAAATAGATCTGCTGTTCTTTGTCCACTCCTATTTTCAAACATCAACTTTTGTTACTAACATCAAAATTAACACAAAGAATGTATGGAATGGTTCATTTTATAGTTCTAGGGGTAACCAAGGATGTTACTGTTTATCTCCATCCTGATTACACATTCTGCAGGTAGCAGCCAAGGAAGTTTCTGAATTAAATTACAGAACACTAACTTAACCCTCAGAAATACTGGAATATCATTTCACATAAGAAGAGATGAAGAGCTGGCACCAGCTGCAGGACGAGTACATATGGACAGCTGGGGATGATGTTGGGAGTGTCTGTGCTGGGCAGTTGACAGCTCAGTCCTTGGTTGTGAAAGGCAACAAACCACAGAGTGTTTGTCTTCCTGGGAAAGTCTGTGCTTTGCCATCTTGAAATACTAGTTGTCAGGCGTACACCTGAGGCCTCCAGTATAAGAAACGTGCTTATATTAGAGGTTTAGGTACTTATATGCATCAGAAACTGGTAAAAAGGTGAAGGCTCCTTTGCATTCTTTTGGGGAGCTTCAGAAGCTTTACTGTTATGCACAGGACCTTAGTCAATGTGACCATCATCTTGGACTTCTCGTTATCTATCTCTTCTTCAGATTTGGGTTTCTGGTCCCCGAAGACTGCTCATAATTATTGAACACTTTTTCTAGGAGGATGTTAAATTGATTCTGAAGACCCTGATCTAGCTTTTGTCTAATATCAGGAGAGGCCAGGATTGTAAAGCTGAGAATCCATGGTGGGTGCATGATGGAAAGAAATTATTTCTGTAAAGTGGAGACAATGGGTTGTGGTGGAGTAAAAGAGGTAGGTGTGAAGTTGCTGGAGAGGCAGATGAGAGAAATGATGGAGTGTCCTCAGATGGAGGACAGGAAGAGGTTGAGGTCTATAATCAAAATGCCAGGCCTCTCATCAAAATCAGAATCTAGATTAGTATATTTCATAGAGTTTTAGCCAATCTGCTTAGAAAAAGACCAAGTTTTCAGAAGGCCCTTAAATAGTTGTTTTAATTGGTTGTATTTAGTCTTGATTATCCCCTTTTCCATCCCTTCCAGGAAGCAAATCCTAACAAAGTCTCAGATAGTTGGCTTTGTATTACCAACAGAGCTCAGTGTAAGGGAAAGTTATGACCCCACGGTTGAAGTGGCAGGTTCTGGGCATGCTGCTTATTTGCCTGGGCCTGCATGTAGAACACATGTAGTTTTTCTGTTCAGATAGGTAGATGATATAGACTTATATAGGGATAAAATAAACTCAGATAATATAGTGCAAATATAACACAGATATAGTTATGGCTGTTTCTGTAAAGTGGAGACACTTTACAGTTAAAAACAATTAAATTCTCCTAGTGTCTGGCTAGGTCAAAACCCATGGTCAAACTTTAGATTTCCCACAGAAAAGTACCTAGACCCTAAACAAAAGAACTGGCTTATATCAAATTTGGAAAAGGCCTTCCATGGAAGAAGGAATGTGAACTCAGGTGGCATCAGCTCTCCACCGGCAAACAACCAAAAGTGCTTCATACGGGGTGAGGAAGGATGTGACACATGGGTCCCGATAAGGGATGCCCTGAAGATACTTATCTTCATGTCTCCCTGTCAGGACAAAACTACACATGACTTGGACTTATGGATATCTGGTCTGTCCTGCAGGATCATCTACTGGGTTTTTGCAGACACCTGGCCCACCCTGTAGGATTTTAAACTACAAGAATGACTGCACTAGGATTATTAGCCTTAAAATTTACCAAGATTTACTAGGAGTTAGGGATGTCAGTCCTGCTCTATCTAATCTTCAACTACAGGGATTACTGAGGGACTGCCCTGACTTCTGCATGCTAGAATTATGGCTGTGAAAGCTTGGTACCAAATAAAGGTGCAGTGAGCTCAGATTATGGCCTCTTCTGCTCCCCCTCCCACTGCTGTAGTATTTGGCCTTTTATTGCGCTGTCCAGAGTAGCAAAAGTCGAGCCTGGGCTCTGCCTATTTCTCAAAGTTCCAACTTTGCTGTTTGATAATCCTTTTGCTGTGGGACTCATGGGGAACTAGAGTTTGCCACTAGGGTTCTGGCTTCATCCTCTTCCCCTCACTCCCACATCTCTCCCTTAGAATGAATGACTACTTCCTTATTGTTTGAGATAGACATATATTCCTAAATCAATCACTTGATTGGAGAATGAGACCTATATAACTTATTAGGATTCTAACACTAAGATTTAACACTGAAACTATGAACTTATTCTGATCATCATGAAAGAAGCAAAAAGGAAAAAATCAGGGTTGGGAAAATAGAAAGGCTGGGCAGGCGACTCATGATATCAATTACATTGACTTTTCTGATTTTTGTGAAAATCTACCGTACTATGATATATAACAGATTATCAAATGTGTAAATTATATTTTAGTATGAAAGTGTGTTAATTCTTCTTTAAAAATGACACACTACTTTGTCCAAAAATAACAAGAAGTTGTGGTATCTTATTTCAGTATTTTCACCTGTGTTCTGAGTGATCTTCATTATCACCTTTATGCTACAAGAATAAAATTGTTTCTCTAACTCACTGGATCAGCTTCTGTTTACTCATCATTGGAGATGTACCGTACAATATGGTAGTAGTAACCATACTGAGCTAAAATTAAAAATTCAGGCACAGTGGCCACATTTCAAGTGCTCAGTAGTCAGTCACATGTAGCCAATAGATACCATATTGAACAACACAGATATATAGATCATTTCCATCATTTTAGAATGATATGCTATTACACAAAAGTCAGCTACAGCATTACAAATTCATGTTTAAGTATATACTTTAACTAGCATGCATTAAATCCTAGCTTCAATATAAAAATGGCACTGATCCAGAATATATTAGATTGCAAGAAGAGTTATTCACCCTTAACTCTCTTTTAAAGTGATTGTGGTTTTCAACTTTGGAAATATGCCAGATAAAATGATCTGAAGACCAAAAATAAATAAATAAATAAACATTTTAAAGACAAACCCTCTCTTAGAAAGTGTATAAATTCAGGCCAAATATAACAAATATTCTTTCCAATGTACAACTGAATTTCTAGGAAAAGAAGAGAGGGAGTGGAGATCTCCAAACTCCATATTGATTTGCCACTCTTGGAAACTGAGAGAGTGTTTCTAAGAGCAGTTCGATAATAGGAGGCAAAGATGTAAGTGGGATGTGGAAATTGAGATCTCTACATAAATTTGAAACTATTGAAATCTTCATACTCACTGGAAGGGTAGACTACAAAAAAAATTTATGCAAAAAAAAAATAGAAGAGGAAACAATTAAATTCTCTGAGTAGAAAAAATAGTTTCCTGAGAATTTAGTCACAGATCACATTTAATAAGGGTTAGCAATTCAAATGCATGTTGCTAAGGTGGTTTACAAAACCCTAGGATCACTCACTGCCAGTACAAATTGAAATCTCTCACGGAGCACAATTCAAGGTTGAACCTCTCAGGAATCTGCCACACAGCCTTATTAAAGTTATCTTTAAGAAGCAGGATGTTGTCATTACCACATTTAGGCCAACACATGTAATGAATGGTGCAAAAAAAAAAGAGAGAGAGATAGAGAGAAAGGTAAAAGAGAAGGAATTGGATGGATCACAGAGGTCCAGGTAAAAGTATTAGCTATAGCTCCTGGAAGAGGAAGAACCACCAAAATGTCCAAATTGGAAAGTGATTGCTGAGTTGTAGATCTCAAATGTTCCTCAAAAGGCTCATGTTCAGACGCAGGGCTTTTGGAAAGTGATTGGATCATAACAGCACTATATTCATCATTCAATTAATCCACTGAATAGTTCATAATAGAATATGCTGTTAGGGGGTAGAGTCTAGTGGGATAATCCCACCACCTGAGAATTTGAGACAAGAAGATCTCCATCAGTTGAAGGCCAGCTGAGGATACAGTCAGTTCAAGGCTACTCTGAACAGCATAACAAAACTCTCTCTCAAAAGAATAAAAAAGAAAAGGCAAAGTTGTGTGTTTTACATGTTCTTTTGTGTCTCCTGCTCTTTAGAGCATTGGCATTTGGAGATCTTCACTCCCTCTCTTCTTTTCCTAGAAATTGATTGGAAGAGGTAGTTCACCGAGCAAGTGACCTGGAGGATAATCTCTTAATCTGGTCCTTCCTTCTTTCTCTGCTTTCTGACCGTCATGACAGGAGCAGCTTTTCTCCGCTAGACCCTCCCACCATGCCCTTCCTCCCTTGAAAACTACCTGACTATGGATTGAATACTGTAAAAACCACAAGCCAAAATAAACCTATCTTCCTTTTAAATTGTAGGTGTTAAGTATTGTACCTCAATTTAAAAAAATGACTAAGACAATACTCTATCATTTTCTTTTTAAAAAAATATTCTTAAAATAGTAGGTGACTCTGACTTTTGCTGTTTCTTTACAGAAAAGATTCAAAATTTTCATGCTTATCCACAGGTGCTCTGAATTAAATTCAAATATATTGACATTAGATATGGAGATTTGATTTTTAAACTTTATTTTGAAAATCTATGTGGTTTAACAAAAGTACTGACCATAAAATAGTAGTTTTAAATTACTAAAATACTTAAGAATATCTGATGAATATTATCTGATCTCATTGTTTACTGGAAATGTTATATAATTCTGACTTTTGAGAAAGAAAACACTTTTTAATTATTCTCTGTTAATCAATCATTACTTTCTTCCAATAAATTTATTTTAGTCTTCTAATTGAACAATAAACATTAATATATTTCATGTAGCTTTTTTGTAGAGCAACAGAAAACAGCACACATGCATACACACACATACACACACACACACACACACACAGAGAGAGAGAGAGAGAGAGAAAGAGAGAGAACTGTAAACTACTCTTTGGCTTTTTCTCCAAGGAAAATTGTTATACATGTAACTTTTTATGGTATATTTATTTGTTTTCTTTTCTATGCTCATACAAAAGCAGACAAAAAAATCAAATAATAAAATATGCTGCCAATTTTGGCCTTTCAGAAAGTTCTCTAGAAGTATTTTTCCAACAGTGCTTTCTTTTTTTTTTTTAAACTTAGACCTTAAATGTTAATTTACCATTTTTGATTTTAAAATATCTGAATTTTTTTGATGCATACCATCACAACCACCATCTCTTAAATGATCCATTTCTAGTCTCACGCTCACATTTTCTCACCTTCATATAAATTCTTTAAAATCAAACTCCTGTCATTTCCACTTAACGCTTAAGAATGTCTGATGGGCCAAGGATTTAACTCAATGGTTCAAGCATCTGCCTGGCAAGCACAAAGTCCCAAGTTCAATCTCAATGCTGGTGGCTCATGTCTGTAATCCCAGCACTTGAGAGGCAAAAAGTAGGAGAATTTCTGAGAGTTTGAGACTTGCCTGTGCCACACAGTGAGTTCAGGGCCAGCCTCAAATACAAAGTGAAATCCTGTCTCAAAAAACTAGAAAAAGAATACTTGATGACCAATCTATTGTTTTATTTGAAAGATGTGAGATTTATTAATTTTCAAATAATTAGCACAATTTAACTTCTTTCCTAAATACATTAACCAATTTTATGTTTCCAAAGTTTATAGCACAGTTAAAGTTTCCAAAAATTCAAATTAGAACTATTGTAGCAGTGTTTTTTTCAAAAAAATTTGAAAAGCAACAGGAATGTGCAAACCTTGAGTTTTATATAAGAAACTACATATAACTCATGGCATGTATTTTCTCATTAGAGACTCATTATAAAAAATATTTCTCTCCCATACAAAAAAAATATACAAATTTACCAACATTTTTAAGAGTTGGTGTTGAGATTCTTTAAATCTTTAAATTCTTGAAATCTTCTGAAATATTTTTAAGCTTTTCCATTATTATCTACTTAGGATGTAAGGATATTCTTAATAATAGTTTAATGAACAATTGGTTACAACATATCTGAATAGACATTACTTTTATTTTAATAGTCCATTTGAAAGCAATTAGCATCTGTATTTGGGGTTTTTCAGTTAAATGGTAGCTGTAAAATATGCTCTAAAATATACTGTAAAATATACATGGCATTCTTCGTCTTTCTATTCTTGTTTCATTTCTGATTCTTTCTTTTATGACAATGAAAGTGCCTCAGCAAACACCTAGTCTGAAGGGTGGGTGTAAGAATTGATACTGTTTAGGTGTACCATTACTAGTCACAAGCAAACAGAATGAGACTCTGACACTGAGCATATTGAAGGTCATACCAGAAAAATCATTTTAGAGTCCTCATGTAAAAGTCTATTCTGTGTATAACCACAAACATTAACACTACATATTTAATAGCACTTTATGATTCACAAATCATACACATTTTTTCATCCAAATTACTTAACAACTTTAGAACACAAGCAGAACACTTTAGAATGCTGCTCTACTTATGAAGGACCTGGCACAAAGCCTCCCCGTGCCATGTGAGAGACACATTTATTGTGCTCTTCCCATAATGTGATTCACTGTTTGGATTAAATGCATGTAATGCCAAAATAACATTTAAAGAGGTCAGCAGTTTCAATTTTCCAATCTAAGCAGAATAAGCAACCATTTGGTAAGCAAGAGATATACCACATAGCCAATTTTGAGGACTGAGGTACTACAAACACAAACATCTAAGATTCATTTCTCATCTCCATTGTATCATTTCATAAATGAACATCATGTAATCTTTATGGTGAACTAATTATAAAGGTAGAATTAAAGAACTAACATACATAAATGGCTACATGAAAATCTTCAGCGACAGAAGAGAAATCCAGCCATCAATGTTCTAGTACTAATATAGATACAAACTTGTTCATGTTATACTTAATTTCACCTTGAAATATTGACTCACTGTTACTGATGAGATTGAGAAGCCAGAGACCTTTCATTGCAGCAGGAGAAAGCTCCAGAAAATGACCCATACTGACGTGACCTTGCTAGGCCTGTGTGGGACAAGACGATGCTACCCAATCCAACAGAGGAACACCGCTAGGTCTCAAGGCAGAAACAAAAGGAAGGTATCACTAGTTAACTTGGAAATTCTTGTCAAGTATCAATACTATACTACAAAAATTAAAACTTCTAGGATATTTCTATACTAACTTAAAATATTATTTTTGTTCTTCAGTCTGTATGTGCACACATCTTTATCCTTTCTTTCCAAGGGCAGTTACTGCTTAGATTTTATAAATGTAGTTTTTCACATTTTATAGTGCCCTTTGAGGATCATATTTATATAAATTACACTTTATTTCAAAACAAAAAAGTTTAAAACACTAGATTTCACATTACCTGTCCTTTTTCCATGCCTACAAACATGGTGTCTTATGCATTCTATCTTTGTAACTACAGCCTTGCTCCCATATGTTTTTTTTTAACTGAAATCTTTATGGATACATTACATATACACATCATGATTGCATTCAATAATGAGAATTTGTTCCAGTATGAGACACAACTTAATTCTCATTTTTTCCATAGCCCTACCCACCGTACCACCCTCACCCTCTATATATATAAACTTTATTTCCTTTCTTTTTTGTTATAATCTCATTATTTTTCACCCTTAACCCCATATCACTTTGAGTATTTTCTATTTTACAATATATAGCATACATTCTAGAACTCATTTACATCTTCATTTTCTGATACCAGAGAAAAGATATAATATTTACACATCTGTGACCTATTTATTTCACTTATGAGGATGTCCTCAAGGTACATCCATTTAAGTATAAATGATTCAAACTTATCATTTTTATGGCAGGGTAATACTCCATTGCTCCCATATCTGTACATGGTTTCTACCCTGCCTTATCACCCTTGATCCACTTTACATATAGATCTCATATTTTCTTAGTGAAATACAGTTCTACTCTCATCACATTTCTATTCAAACTCTATTGTAACTTCTCAGTGTCAAAGGAAATGTGAAATTCCAGGTTTCTTTTTAAAGAACTTTACAATTTGGCAATCTATCTCTCCTCTCATATTTCAATGAAACAATTTCCTGTACAGAAATCAAATATAAATTTAATAAATTTTCTTTCAATAATCATTGCAACAAACTTTTTTTTCATTCACTTGTTAATTTCAGAGGACAGATTACTGAACAGTACTGACACTGTCCTCAAAGAGGCCTGTCTCGATGGAATGAAGGTAGTAAAAAAAGGGGAGAGTAAACCCAAGAAGTTGTCGATGATGACTATAAAAGAAATGTGATGAAATTATATAAGCAATCAAGTCCTTCTCTCTCCACACTTCCTTACAAATATGGAATAGCAAAGTATAATAAACTTTAAATCTAAACATATTTCATCTCTCAAAGATACAAAAATATGAAAATATTGATGTTCCACCTTTCTAGACATACTTTTAAATTATTCAAATTACTTCCCTATTCATGACTCGTTCCTACATAACCTTAAAATTTACATATGTAAAAACATTATTTTCACAATTTTATACTTCATTAGTCAATTAGATTTTCTTTGTTCATGAACCCTTCGACAACAGCAAAAACGTGGAGATGTAGATTTTCTTAGAAAACAAACTGGCTTTGTATATTGCTTTAGTTCTTCTTCAAAGAAATAAGTACTCTTACAAAATATCTTTCAGTTATATGTCCTCAATTGGCTTTCAGTGCATGATTCTTAACCATTTGAAAAGGTTAGAAAATTAAAGATAAATGTGAAAGTGGAAATTACTATGAATTTGGACATGTGGCACCTTAAAATAAATTACAAGATTTGCAATGAAATTTCTGTTTTATGTAAATAATCAGTTCTTAGACTAAGATATTTTATTAAAAATATGCTAAAATTCACTGTCTCAACCCACACAAAGCATCTATCTCACCAGTCCAGAGAGGGGCCACCGGACCCAAATCCCACGGAGCAACAGCCTGGGATCCCACTAGCTGTGCGCATGCTCCTAGGTCTGTTACACTCATAGTTCAGCCAAGAGAAGGAAGGAGAGGAACTGAAGGTTAATAAATTTTCTCATAAAATTATGATCTAGAATTTAACATTAATCTGTACACCAGTCTTATGGTTACGGGGAATTACAAAGGTAGTTGGGGAAAATGTGACGGGCTAAATCTCAAGTATTTCATCAAGACAGGGGAAAAGAAGGAAAGCGATTGATGTGCTACAATTTGTAGAATCTGCTGCATAAGTTGACTAAAAAGAAGTTGAGCTTTAGGAAAACCTGGAGCTGGTAAAGACAACTTTATTGGGAACAAATATTTCAGCACACTATAGTTTTCCACCAAAAAAATTTTACAATACCACGAATGATGGGAAACAAAATTTAATTTTACCCTATAAAAAAATCTTAAACTGAACAATTAAAGTACAAAAGTAGGGGCATATTTTGCACTCCTGAAAGAGAGAAAAACAGAAAGAATGAAAGTATTTGACATGAAATAATTTAACATATATGTATTTCCAACCTGAAAAAAATCAACTTCTATGATAAACTACAAATAATGAACAATAGGCTTCTACCAGACTATATTAAAGAAACATTAAGTATTTGGAGAATTATAATTAAGTTTTCAGGCATGTTATTTGTGATTCAGAAAAAATACTGACTTTCAAAATGATTCCTCTAGTCACAATGTCAAGACAAACATTGGATTTAGTGAAATAAGAATCTGACTTTATGTATTAAAGCTATTAGTAAGCACTGTCAGTCTGTGACAGTCCTTTTGGGTAATCATCTGTATCAATAATTCTGTTACAATCTGTAGTCAGTATTTGGGACACAAAATGAATATAAACCAAAGAATGTAATTGGAAATTAAAATCTTGTTTTCTTTTCATCTTATTTATTCATTTCTTAATAAAATAATACTTCATAACCTGTTAAGCAATAATATTAGCTAAGTAAGTTAATACTATCTGAACATTTCTATGAACATGTCTACATAGGGAAAGGGGAAAATATCTGATTATATTCTTTAATGAGTTAAAAAAAGGATGTTTTGTATGTAGTTTTATTTTTGTTGTTGCTAATAATTATTCAATTTCCTTAACAATTATCAGGTCCTCTAGAAACGGAAATGAGCATAACTTATTCTCCAGCAGTGCTGTATTCTGACTTGCCCTATAGTCTGGGGCCCCTTGAACACTGTGCTCCACATAAGCAGTGATATGCCTTTCAAAATGGCCATGAGTGTTGGGAGAAAAAATCTGAAAGTAGAGAAGAATTCTCTTTTAATAAACTTAAATGGTATACAATTATATATATCTCTTACCTTCTAGTCAAATATCTCAAAGAAGCAGAATAGAATCTGTTCAATCAAATAAGACTGAATGAAGTACAGCACCGTCTAGAACAATGTGCAGACACAAGGTTTTACATGCCATGTTAGAAGCATCGCATGTTACAGACCTTTTTAGTTTCACTAAGTCTTGCCAGTGTAGATATATTATTGTTCCTATTTAACATCTGAAAAAATTGAAATTCATCACCCACATGTATATAGAAATTAAGTGATAGAGCTGCATTTCTGAGGTAAGTCCATGCAACTGGGAGAAAAGTAGGATGATTGCTATACACATTTAAGCTTTCTTTTAACATTCATTTTCTTCCAGATTAGATCTCTTTCTAGATTATCAGCTCTTAATGGGAAGATCAGAGAGGTTTTGAGTGAGAATATTGTTGACTTTTACAGTGTTTTCCCTGGTTTATAGCAGCAAGAATCAGAACATCAAAAAGAATGATAAGTCTCAAACATTTATACTTAAATGGACATACCTTGAGGACATCCTCATAACAGAAAAAAATAGATCACAGATATGTAAATATCGTATCTTTTCTCTGGTATGAGAAAATGAAGATATAAATAAGTTCTAGAATATATGTTATATATTGTGAAATAGAAAATACTCAAAGCAAAAAATGGTGAAAGGTGAAAAATAATGAGATTATAACAAAAAAGAAAGGAAACAAAGCTTATGTTTATAGGGGGTGTAGTCATAGGTTGGGTAGGATTATGGGAAAAAATGAAAATTAAGTTGTGTTCTATACTGGTACAAATTCTCATTGTTTGGTGCAATCATGACGTGTGTATATAATTTTCCAATAAAGATTTCATTTAAAAAAATAAAATAGGCATTAGTAATTTATTTTAAATTTATGACATTGAAATACTTCTGGAATGTGGAATATTATTTTGATACCTAGGGTCAAAATGATCTTTCCTTCTTATCATCAGTTAGCTGGATATGGCATAATGAAGAGGTGGACGTCTACCTTCTAACTCCAAGTCCAGTCAAGTTCCTGTCCATGAAGTTTGCTTAGAAAGAGCAGTCGATGTTAAAGGAGGTATTTTACACTGTTTATTATTTTTGGTTTATACCTCCAGTGGTCTGAAGAAGTCTGTACTGTTTGGCCTCTCACTGCTTTGCGCCAGTGACAAGCTCCCCAGCTCAAATTTCAGAGAATTTCAAGAAACAGATTTTGTATGGCAGAGTCTTGACCATTAAATTATCTTTACTTTTCTTCGGACAAAATTCAAGTTTATTAAGTTTCAGAACGTTGCCCAAGGACTAAATTTAAGTGAAAGGAAAGATTTATTCTTATGAACAGTTATTCTCACTTTATTGTGTTAGAAACCTCCAGAGAAACATCACACAAACATAGAGAACAAGAAAACAAAATTTTCGGGCCGGGGAGTTAGCTCAGTGATTCCTGCGCCTCTTGCAAGCGCAAGGACCTGGGTTCAATCCCCAGTAATCACATACCATACTGGGTGTGGAGACTCACGCCCAGCAGCAATCAGAACCACATACCACACTGCCGGGCGTGGTAGCTCACGCCTGTAATCCCAGCACTCAGGAGGCAGAGGCAGGAGGATTGCTGTGAAGTGAGTTTTTTCAAATAAAATATAGGCTTTGCTAATAATTCTCTTTATTTTTGATTTCTAACATGTACACACACACTGCACATATATACTGTATGTAAGGTGTATTTATAAAGGTGTGTTTATATAAATGTTTATAAGATATAGATAAATTATAATTTTCAGGTTTCATCTGTGTTATGTATATATATATACACACAATCCCATTTCTTCCATTTATGCGATTATACACAATCATTAACACAATCTAAAACATTTGTAACTACATTTTACCTTTAACTACATTTGTTATGTAGTTAAAACTATATTTGTTATGTATATTACAAATGTAACTACATTTTACCTTTCTGCACCTTTAGTGCAGAAAACTAGAAAAGTGAATATAAGTTCAATTGCTTTAGGATCATTTGTTATAAAAAATTTTAATTTTGAAGAAATTTTTAATTGACTCTTGAAACATTTTAGGTATGCATTATGATCACATTCATCACTGAAAATTTGTACCTGTATATAATATATCTTTATTCATTTTTTCTTATTCCTTCAGGCCCTTCATCCCCTATATACAAAATGCTTTGCTTCTATTATTTTTCCTTTACACCTTCAAATTTTCTTTCCCTTTTTGATTTCCCCTGCCCCCATCACATTATCTTTCCCCTATGAAGATTTTCTTCCTATTTCACAGTACCTATTATACATTTTGGACCTCATTAACAACTTCAGTTTCTCACACTAGAGAAATGGTATTTACATGTCTGCCCTATTTATTTCACTTAGGAGTATGTCCTCAATGTGCAACCATTTAGCTATAAATTTCTCTAATTTATCATTATTTATGGCTGAGTAATATTCATATATATATATATATATATATTTTAAACACATCTTCTTATCCAGTCTCCATTTGATGGGCATATGGGCTGTTTCCAAGATTTACCAAGATTACAAACTGAACTGCAAAAACATAAGTGTGCATATGTCAGTGAGGTGTGATGCTTTTAATTCTTTTGTGAACATACCTAGCAAAAAAAAATAAGCAGGGTCAAATGGGAGCTCTAGTCCTAGTAGAAGAGGTTTGTTGCTTCAATATTCACTTTTGTCTTCTGAATTCTTGTCAACTCAGAACATCCTTTTAAATAACATACTATACCATATGTTAAAATACTTGAGAGGAACACTTATTAAGTTTTTTGGTCTCCATAATACATAAAGTATATCTATTTAGTTATAGCATTATATATCATTATGAGAAAACTTGGATCAACAATCTCAAGTTCTCCCCACATGGCGATAGCTGAGAGGAATGGCCTGCACTACTTTCTCGAAGATTTCAAACTACAGGCAAAAGAAACGATTTATTTTCATTCAAGTTTTAAAGTTAACAAATGAAAATAGTTGGAATGATTTCTGGCTAATTTTAGATTGTGTAACTATATCTTTCAAAATGTGTTTGATGTTTGATGTATAACTTAAACAAATGGTATGTTAACAATAAAAAACGGAAAAAGGACAAACAGTATAATCCAGACAGCATTTGTGATACTGAAAAATATCACTCAGGAGCAAAATGACAAGGAATAAAGGACCATTGAAATTTCATTTTCAAGTAGTTTTCTCATAGGAAAATTCTATTATTCTTTCTTGACTTTTTGCTCATAGTATGTGAAATGAAACAATCTGTAGATATTTGTGAAATTAATACTTCTTTTCAAAATACTGCTGAAAAGATAGTGGGCTATCTTTGCTCAGCGCTCATGGAATTATTCCTCTCCAGGGAGTTTGGCTATTTCAGTTGTATTTCAAGATAAAACTCAGGTATCTACAGGAAATTAAAAGTGAAGAATTACAGACAGAGCAAGATGATAGCTGAGCAGGAACCTCCAGCAATATTCTCTCCACAGACACATCAATTTAAACAGCTATTTCTGTGCCAAACGACCCTCACAAGAGCTAAGCAAGCTCTGTGAGAGTCCATGGAGACTGATTTTAATATAACAATAGCACAGTCTTTGAAGAAGGAAAGAAGGAAAAAAGTTGCTTGTGTCACTGTTCTCCTGATCTTAGCAGCATGGAGAGAAATATTTTCCTATTGGAGAAGAAGAAGAAACTAAGTTTCAGTCTACTTTTGCTACCAGGCAGAATTTCATAATTGTATGCATGGACTTGTGGGCTGAGCAGCCACATTATCTAGGCACCCAAGACTGTTCACCTTCCCGTCAGTGTTGAAAAACTCAGAAGTAGCAAGAATTAAGTAGGCCGAGAGTAGGACCATAAAATTATCACAGGGCACTGGGTGTTAATTCAGTGTTGGGTGTGCAACAGTGAGACCTAGCTCCAAAAGTAAGGTACCCTAAACTTGGGCCAGATCTTACAGACAGAACCTCTACTCCAGCCCTGGATCAAGTAGAGATCTGCGCACAAGGGGAATAGACTGAAGGCCTAGTGCACATCACAGCCAGCCGCAGGATGGGCCTGGGGTGAACCATTCCCTACAACTGATCTGTGAGACTCAAATAACACAAGCTTGACATGAGACTTGGCATCCACACCCTGCCCCGCAGCCTCAGAGAGAATAGCTAGATCCAAGCCATGCTTATTACGGTTGGAGTCACTGAGTGTGCCCTGGAAGCAAGAAGAAACCTACAAGCAGGTGGGATGGGTCATATTTCAACTTGTACAACTGCCAGCTGTACCATGGGCCTAGGTTCAGCACTGAGACTTGTGGCTGTGAAGCTCAAGTGTGACCCAGTTAGCCTCAGGTTAGTGGCTGAAGAAGTGCCTTTACCAACACTGCCTAAACCTTGGGAAGCACAGTGTGGACCAATGTCCATCTGCTAGGACCAGAACCAGAGAACAAGCACAAGCTTTGCCTCAAAACTCAGTGCCAGGCTGTTCGCAGCAGTTCTGGCCACAAGTGCACCACAACCAATGGTAGCACTTAAGAGTGCAAGCTTTATCATCTCATGCAGGGCTGTGTTTCTCCCCACGAGCAGTAAACTGCGCCTGGACCAGTGCTCTGCAGCATTGGCGATCATGGGTTTGGGAGAAGAGGCTGGGGCTGGTCCAGATGCTGTGATTCCTCCGAGATATAAGACAAAGTGTGTGATTACACATGCCAGTGGATTTGAATGAGGAACCTGACCTCCTCCCAGGATGAGGTTCATAGGGACCACAGTTATATTTTCTAGGTACTCCTCCAGTGCACTGTGAATAACAGACCTGAGCTTGGATTACCCTGCAGTGCTGTGACAGAGAAATGCTCCAAGAGTGAACTCAGATTTTTTTTTAACTTATTTGCAGGGTGGGTGGAGAAAGGGGAAAAAATGAGAATCAAATCATGTCATATTCTGGTACAAATTCTTAATTATGAATTTGATGATGATATATATTCATAATGTACCGATAAAAATCTGAATTTAAAATAATTATTTGAATTTTTATTGGTGCATTATCTGTACATATCATAATCACAATCAACATTGAGAATGTGTACAGGTATATGACATGACTTGATACTCATTTTTTCCCATTCCCCTACCCAACTTACAAACCCCTGCCCCTATATATATACATATATATATATAAATTTTGTTTCCTTCTTTTTATCATTACATTTTTCCCATTACCCCTAAACCCCATTTCTCATTGAATATTTTCTATTATGTATCTTCTATTATAATATCTATCATATATTCTAGAACTCATTTACATCTTCAGTTTCTCATACCAGAAAAAAGATACAATATTTACACATCTGTGACCTATTTATTTCTCTTATGAGTATGTTCTCAAGATACGCCCATTTGAGTAAAAATGACTCAAACTTATCATTCTTTATGGCAGAGTAATACTCCATTTAATAGAAAAACTACATCTTTGTTTGTGATAGCTAAATTTTGGAAACAACTCAAATGCCCATCAATGCTGGACTGGATAAAGAAGAGTGAACTCAGATTTGAGGCACTAGGCAAAGTGAAATACAAGTGACTATAGGCTAAAAAAACCCCAAAAAATCAGCAGACTATTTAAAATTTGGAGAAAGATGGACACATGAAACCATACTCATAAAACTGGAATAAATACCTCATTCTTGATTGTCAAAAAATATACACCAATAAACATCAAGAAGCTCTAAGAGGGCCGGGGATTTGGCTCAGTGGTTCCGGTGCCTGTCTTGCAAGCTCAAGGGCCCAGGTTCGATCCTGGTAACCACATAACAATACTGGGCGTGGAGACTCATCCCAGCAGCAATCATTACCACATACCACAGTGCTGGGTGTGGTGGCTGACGCCTGTAATCCCAGAACTTGGGAGGCAGAGGCAGGAGGATTGCTGTGATGTGAGTTTGAGGCTGAGCTCAGGGCCAGCCTGAACCACAAAACAAGACCTTGTCTCAAAAAAAAAAAAAAAAAAACCTTTAAAAAAAAGAAGCTCTAGGAACCAGGACCTCACCCAATATGGAAAAGAAGGTGCCTAAAATCAATCACATAAAAAAGTCCGAGCTAGGGCCAGGGATTTAGCACAGTGGTTCCGGGTTCTGCCTTGCAAGGACAAGGGCTTAGGTTTGGTCCCCGGTAACCACATACAACAATGTCGGGCAAACAGACTCATGCCCATCAGCATTCAGAACCACATACCTCAGTACTGGGCATGGTGGCTCATGCCTGTGACCCCAGCACTCAGAGGCAGAGACAGGAGGATTGCTGTGAGTTCCAGGCTTGCCTGGGCTACATAGTGAGCTCAGGGATGACCTGAACTACAAAACATGACCCCATCAAAAAACTAAAACAGAAGTCCTAGTTACAAAATTCAAAATAGTTATTTGAAGGAAGTCCAACAATCTCCAACAGAATACACAGAAACAATGAAACTCAACAAAAGATGGAAAAAATTTTAAATATAAACAGAAAACCTAGAGCTGAAAAATACCCCAAGTAAAACTAAAATCATGACTAAAAGTATTGATGGCAAACTAGATCAAACAGAAGAAAGAATTAGCTGTAAAATAGACATTCTTGAAATATTAGTAAGGAAGAAAACTTGAATGAAAAATGAGAAGAGCTTTAAAAAAGCAAATATTCTGGTTACTGAGTTTTGGAACTTATGAATACCAAAGTGATAGAAAGTCTATTCAAATAAAAAGTAACAAAAAACTTTTCAAATCTAAAGAAGTCTAAAAAAATCTAGCTTTAGAAGCAAAAGGTCACCAGTCAGATTGAATTCAACCAGGTCTCCCTAAGGCACCTCAGAAGGAAGCTCCCAAAAGTTCAGGATAAAGATTCTCAAAGCAGCAGGGCGAAATGACATACAAGAGTGTCCCTGTTCGCCTGACGCCAACCTCTCAACAAAAACCTGACACACTGGTAGACAGTGACGTGAGATTTTTCCAGTATTAAAGAAAAAAGCCAATCAAAAATAATATACCCAGCAGGCCATCCTTTAGGAATGAAAGAAATATAAATGATTTCCAGACAAGTAAGAGCTAGGAGAATATACCTCCACTCTATCTGTCCTATAAGAGATGCTGAAGGCATTTCCTCAAACCAAACGTAAGACATATTGCTGATTAAGAAAAAATGTAATAGAAAGTATAAAACTCATTTGATTACTGTGGTGACTGTAAAAGAATAAAACGAGGAAAAATGTTGAGAGAAGTGAAACCTAATTAGAGGTAAGGGGACATTCTGGGAAAGAGACTGACAGTTTAGAGATGAAGTGATGGAGAGTTGAGAAATGTCAAGTTAAAGCTGAAAGGATTTTTGGTCAACTGCATGTTTTGAGAGAAAGAAAGATAGAAGTTAAAGTTCAATACTGCTTTATTTTCCAAATCAAAACTTAATCAAAGAAGGAGAATTTCTTTCTAATTTAAAAAAATTTAAAAGCACACAGTGATTCCAACATTGGTATATGTCCAGAAAAACTAGTACCAGTCCATTGAAGCATAATCACAACACTCCGATGCAAACACAATCTCAGTACCCAATGATGAATGAATGTATCAATAAAATTCGGTACATATACATGAAGGAATGTTATTCAGCCCTAACAAGGAAACCTTGTCACTTGTGACAATATGAAAGAATTTAAAATATATTATGCTAAATGAGATCAGCCAAAACTGGAAAGATAATTACTGTCTGATCTTACTCACATGCTGTATCTTAAAGAAGCCAAAATTGGAAGAAAAAAAAAAAAAAGCCAAAGTTCAAGTAGGAGAGTAAAATGCAACTTAGCCAGAATCTGTGTGTGTGTGTGTGTGTGTGTGTGTGTGTGTTTTGTGAGGATGGAAAGTGTAAGAGAGACTTTGGTCAAAAGGTGATGCTTCAATAAGTTATTAGTAATAAGTTTTTTAATTCTATTGCATAACACAGTGATTATAGTTAACGTATATTTCAAAACTACTGAGCCTAGATTTTGTTACCACCACAAAAGAACGTGTAATGAAAGATGTCAGTTCACTTGATTTATTCACACCATAATGTGTACTATATATATATATCAAAAATCATATTGTGTACCATTTAAATACATAATTATTATCTATGAATTAGAATAAAATTTTAAAGATATTATCAGAAGTATTCAAGTAAATAGAAAACATGATTCCTCATTTGAATTGCATATTTAGATAAAATTAAAAGTTATAAATCAAAGGCAATATGTTATGTAATGACCCTTGCATGAAAACTCCCAGAATAATCATGTCTCATCAGAATTCAGAGCTTTAAAAAAACTTTTTTGTTTTTATACACTTTGAAAGAAGCATATAATATTTCCATCTTTGGATATTTTATATGTCTTCAAGTAAAAGCAAAACAAACCAAAAAATCATTTATTACATCACATTTCTTGTACAGTGACATTTTCAAGAGACTTCCAAACTACATTTTGTCACTGAAATGACTTTAGTTAGTGCAGGATCTCACTAACTAAAGTGTCTCTTGGATCACTGGAATCCTGTCCGCTCATACACAAAGGATTCTACAGATACTTGTAAAAATCTAAGTGAGCAAATGTGGAGTCATTACTAACCTCATGAAACATCTCAAAGAATCCTTTGCTTGGACTACTGAATTGAGTTTATGGATTATATCAGTTATGAAGAGTACTGAATTTGCAGTAAATATTTTTTACAGTACAGCATATGTGGAGAAAAGTCTAAAAAACTGATTTTTAAAAATAAAGTACACACCTTTGTGTAAAATCACCTTGGTCAAGGAAACAACTGCCATCTCCCCACCAGCCTCCTCCTGGCATCGCTCAGGCCTTACCCCTCTTCTGCACGATTGATGCTGCTACAGTTTACTTTCACTTCTTTACAGGAATGAGATACACAATTAAATTACACAAATCCATTCAAGACTATTCTTTTGATGTTTGTGAGATGTGTCTATGTTGTACATAGGGATATTTTTTCATTATTTTTTGTTGTTCTAAATATTTTTGCATGTATATTCCACAATTAATTTATCCTCTTTATTGGAAACGAACACTTGTATTGTTTCTAGTGTGTTTATTTTTTTACAAACAATGGTTTCTCTTGTACTTTGAAACTACATGACAGAAGAAAGATGTTTAAACATATATGAAAAAAGTAATATTTCTAAAAATTTGTTTAAATTTTTCAACACTTCTTGTAATTCTTAAATATTTTAATAATTTTAGTAAATCAAAAAATCTAACAATATTTCCTATTGTTAATTATATCATATCAAACTACATATGATTCTAGGGGTAAAATTGTAAAAAAGATCATTACATAATGAGAACTAAAATTAACCTTTATCAGTAGTTATAAAATACGTGTCTCTGCAGCAATTTCACTGATATGGTCAACCACTGACATCTATTGGCAAAAATAAGTAGACATAGTTTAGCTAACTCGAAAGCAGGATATTTCTTTAGTGGCTCACCTAGTTTAAACATTACAGGGCTATTTACAAAAGAGTAGTTACAATTTTAGTCACATGACCTAAGAATCTGATTATTTAAAGTACATAGCTCAAATACTAAAGTTAATAATTTTAAGAAGCTGTAGTAACATTTTCTCCTCACATGCAGATTACAAATTACAAAGAAAGTCAAGCTAGAGGAACTTCCACTGGGAAAAACTTCGTGAAATTTAAGAAACAAAGTATTTCTCACCTGGAGGGATGCTTATTGGGGATTGTACCTAGTAATTTTGCACTCAGCAATATCCCCAACACCTTTTTATGTTGTATTTGGAGGCAGGATCTCCCTAAATTACGGGATACTGCAGGCTGAAATGGTAGAATGAATTTTGTGATCTTCCTGACATACCCTCCCAGAGGGCTGGGAGTACAGGCTTGCATCACCATGCCCTCACTTCCTAACTTTTAAAAAGAGAAGGTATTTTATATTTCAATAAAATCATATTACAATCATTTTTACTAATTTTGTGCACATTCATGAGCTTTCAATTGTCTTTATTCCATTCTGTTCCTCTAAATATCCTCTTCCACTAGCTGATTTTTATGCAGAGAACTTCATGTAGATTTTTAGGATTTCAAGACAGTGTATTATCTAGATGCCATTCCACTAGCAAGCGTCTGCGTGTGACACTACTCCTTCACACATTTGTTAAGTAATACTTTAAATACGATTCATGCTATGTACTGTGAAGGACTACAGTAAAGAAGAAAACGACGTGTAAAATTTTGTTTTACCTGAACTTTAATACAAAGAAAATAGAAAAATAATGTGGTACAACATATCAGATGCAATGCTATTATATTTATGGATAAAATTAAAGTGCAAAGGATAAAAATAATTAGGAAGAAGGCCGCAATGGTAAGCCATGTCACATGTGCTCACTGTTAGAAAACCAGGTCTGAAGAACTTTTAGAAAAAAGAAACAGCAAAAAGATGCTGAAGAAGAAGGATGAGAAAAAGAAAAAGCAGCCAGGAGACCAAGGAAGATGGGGTGGAATTGAGCAAAAATAATGTCACAAGAAGGAGGCTCCCAGAGGTGACACAGGGCCCAGTTTTCTAGAGAGGCTCAGGCTGCACAAAGACGTTTTTCAAACTCTGAAGAGGAAAGCCACTGCAGTGTCAGTGGAAGAGTGACTGGATCTCACAAGCTGCCGTACTGAGAACAGACTGCGGAAGTGAAGGCTAAAGTTTAAAAAGCAGAGATGGCCCAGAAACAACTGTAGTAATCTTGAGCCTACGGCAGGGGGAAACGGGAAATTCGAGGTCTGGTATTTTGTTTTCTTTTGTTTTAAATATATTAGGTATTGAACGCTGTATGTCAAGCACTTTAACTCTGAACTGCTTTGCCAGTCTTTTTGAATTTTAGATTTTGAAACTGCCATCCTCCTACCTCAGCCTCTACAAGTAGCGGGGATAAAAGGCATCGGCTGCCATGGTCAGCAGGTGGGTATATTTTGAAAGTGCTATCATCAACGGGATTTGGAAAAATGATTGAGACATATGAGAGGAAAAAAAAAATAGCCAAAGAAAGGGCTATAAGTAAAGACAAAATTACTCTCCCTCCGCAAATTCAAGGGGGAAAAGCCTCAGTGTGGGGCAGTCAGGGATTATTGTTGCTTTATTTCACTTAAGTGTGTGGGAAACTGATGTAACAGAAGAACCTGACAACAGTATAAGCTCGACATTATTGAATTCCTGCTTTCAAGAGATTTCCACAGTCACAGGAGCTACAAATGCAAAATCTATTATTCTTTCCAAATGTATTTTAAACATATCACAAAGCATATGATTATAATTTATCATAACACTGTAGTTTTGAATTGTTCCTGTGAACTTTAATAAACCTAGTTTCTAAAGTTTCTTCCTCTCTTTATAAGACAATAACTATCAGATCCCTATGCCATTTAATTCTACAATTATAGGTGATAATCGTACTTAATAAAAGAACATTAGAGTATCAGTACGCTATCTGGATTTAGGTCACGAAGGGAGTATAGTCCTTCGGCTGTGACACATTTCAGTAGTGTCTGGTGTGGCTCCTTGGTTTGCTGCAGAGGCGGCCTGTCAGCCCCTCTGCGACAGCACTTCCGCCTCAACTTCCGGGACCAGGCATGTAATCAGGGGCTGCACAGGAAACGCGCTGGGCTGCACACTCTGTGTTCCTTAAACTTCCCCCAACTGTTTATGCATCTAACACAGGTGATAAGTGCTCTTATGAGGTACCACTGTACTTAAAACACGCAAACATTTTTTTAGCAGTTCTAAAGAATTCTATCACTCAAAACATTCCCCTAATCTATGTGGCAGTCTTTTTTTTTATTGAAACATCTACTTGTTTACACTTTCTCTTACACTTTTAAAATACTTTTCTTTAGATATTTATCTCAAAGCTAGTCTTTACTATTCTTGACCATTATAATATAGCTTCATGTGCTTAAATGATTAAATTCTATGTGTATAAAACCACATTGTGTGTGTGTGTGTGTGTGTGTGTGTGTGTGTGTGTGTGTGTGTTCTAAGGAGCTTAATTTTTTTTTCTTTTTCTTTTTCTTTCTTGTTTCTGACTTTTCATTTTCAATATCCTTTGCCTTTCACTGGATTGTGAATGTGCCCTTTCACTATGCCTGAAAATCTTTCAACCTTCACCATTCATTCTAAGACTCAGCAATATGTTATGTTTTTATAGAACCTTTCTTCCAGGGAACAGAGAGTGTTTCATATATATTACCACATTCATCCTTAAAATTTCTCTCACAACACCCATAGCCCTGGCTAAACTATGCCTCTGCTGAAACCTCAATCCATACCTTTAGTTCTTCCTTCCTTGACTGCTTTTCCCATAAACTGTGTAAATCACATTTTCAGAATCTCACATCTATAGAAAATATGCATAATTCTATCACTCAAATGACCTTTCTTTCTAACCCAGTGCTGAGATTTCACCATCTATATTTCTAAACTTTGCCAGTCTTCCTATAGGCATTAGGTTACTAAGATTTTGCTTTTTCTCTCTGTTACATCTCTATTTGATGACAGTGAAATGAATGGCCTTAGCAACATATTATGAGTACACCCTCTTTTTTGTAACCAAGACACTTCTTATTGCTCTAAATTATATACATTCCTTTTCATCTTTAACTCAATAACTAACACTTCATATTCAAATTTTACTCAACATCCATGTTCATACTTGGTTTACAGTACTCATCCTTTAGCCATAATAGCTGTTCTTAATATTTGTCATGAGGCATTCAGTTTGATAAATGCCCAAGTGCATCACCTCATTCATTCCTGACTAAAAGTATAAAAGGTCAACTCTATCCTTTATATATTACAGGTAAAAAAATGAAAGTTTTCAAAAGAAAAAAAAAAAACATACTGGCTCGAAGATATAAATACGGTTGGGCATGGACTGAAGTAACCAAAGCATTTCTCAATTTATCCCCACATGTTTTCTCCAAGAAATTACCTTTGATTGAAGGTTACAAAAATAAAAGCAACATCAATATTTTTTAAAATTCATCAATTATCTGTTAAAATACTGGATTGTATGTGAGGGCTGAATTCTAGGTTTGAACTGGGTCAAAACTGATCTAAAAATGTGATCAAGTGGACAAATTACCAGTAGCCAACTGTAAAAGAGTTTTCAATCTTAAAAACAAATCATTGTATTTAAACAGAATTAAAACAATTGCTTTCTCCATACATTTTAAAATGAAATTAAAATCATTAGATAAAAATTAAAGGAAAGAGATCTTTTTCTATAGGAAAGACATCTTTTACTTATATCTTATTCTTTGTCCTGATCTACTATGTATTCTGTTTCATTCTATAATCGTAAGTAGGATAGACAACCAAAATGATATCACTGCAACAGCTGAATTATTATTGATAGAAGAAAGATTCAATAATTTAGGTAGCTAAAATGGTGTCTCTCTCTCTCTCTCTCTCTCTCTCTCTCGCACGCACCTCTCTCTCTCTCCTTTTCCCATCATTTGAAGTATGTGTCTCCAAGTACTCTCAGCTTAATCTTATAAAAAGCATCATAGTTTAAAATTTCCCTTCAATATGTACTTGACTTTATAAAGATACTTTTTTCACTACTGGAGTCTGAACTCAAGACCTTGCACTTGGCCAGGCAGGCATGGTGCCACTGAGCTAAATCCCCAGGCTGACTTGATAAAGATATCATTTATGACAATTATTGTTTGATTGGTAAGAATTATAAAATAATAGCAAACATCTTTAAAACATTTAAGTGTCTTCACTTAAAGTTTTAGTCATTGAAACTGAAGAGTGTGGAGTAGCCATGCTAAAATAAATGGCGAATTTCCTAGGCAAACATGTTGACATGAAAGTCATGCAAATACTGCAGTCAGAAGGAAATATGGCTGCTTATTTTTTTCTCAAATTGAGCACTTTCGTCAGAGTACATTTGCAAAGTAAAAATTTACATATCTTTGACTGAAAAACTACTTTACCTATCACATGGTAAGTGACTTCACAGTGTGCTGATTTCAGAACACTAACCTACATTAGATGATTTTAAGAGTTCAGTTGGTGGCAGTTATAGTGAATCTGATTTATTACAACTTGTTACAAACACCACCAGATCATTCACATTAAATTGAAAATCTAAATATCTTGAGTATGGAATGGATTCGATGGTGGTTAGATATTAAACTAGATGGCCAACACAATGTGATTATATGAAGATTGTATAGAAAATAAACATTTGTGGTAATATAGACAAGTTACTGCTTGGAAAAAAAATCATCTAGAAGAAGCACAGATCTTCTGAGCCATCCATTCAACAAAGAAGGTATCAAGGGACTAAGAAGTGAGCAATTTTCCCTGCTTTGCATTCATGTGAGTATAAAGAGATTTAAAGTTTGCTATATAAATGAAATTCCTACAAATATCAAAATGATGACATTTAAAGATAAAAATGCCAAATATTGGATCCTATTCATCTACCTCAGCAACTTTGGAATAATAAAAGAAAAACTTGTACTAACTATTCATTTGGTAACATTTGCACAAAATAATATATTGTTATGGACTGTCAGAGAACTGACACTCTGCCAAGTAATCTGAGCAAGTTTGTTAAATGATGAACAAAGAAAACCATAGTACGCAGGAAAGAGGAGGTGGGCAGGATTTCACAGATCCATGGAAGTTTGGATGTAGAAGGAATGTTTAAAAAATTTTCTTCCTTTCCTGTGCCTTTTTAAAAAGCCAATTAAAATGAATAATATAAAGACTTAAGAACACAGGTTTAGGTGGTCAACTAAAGTAATTAATTCTATAGTAGAGAAAATTTAAGAAAGACACTATATAACATATACAAAAAGGTAATATGAAACTATTCTTTTTATATATCTCATATATACAACTTAAGAAGATAAAAGTAATGCTTCAATGATGCTTAGAGATTTAGAAATGTATTTACAGTGTACATTTAAAGGTGGATTTACAGTATTCTTTGTTTTTACATCTTCATACTATGAAAAATAAAATTAGGTTCTATAAAATTTTAAGTAACCTCTCTGAAGGCAGTTCATATCTTTAGCTTACAATTTAATAAACTGCAATATATAGTCAACATGTGCATTCACCAGTCAAGATGAAATGATATTACCTTCTTTGTATTTTTACTATTATATCCATATATATATATATATATATATACACACACACACATATATACATATATGTGTGTATATATATATACACACATATATACATATATGTGCATATATACACATAAATGTATATATCACACATATATGTGCATATATGTGTACATATGTGTATACACACACACACACACACATATATATAATTACTTGTTAGTGTCTTTGTTTTTGAGACCTTGTAATTCAAACTGGCCTTGAACTTACTGTGTAGTCTAGTTTGGCCTTGAACTCCAGTGACCCTCCT